>JAOYMZ010036454.1:0-15820 GCA_025802335.1 Pinguicula primuliflora | reverse complement strand
GCAAATCTGGGAATTTAATAACCCATGGCTTCACCGGAATCACATAGAGGAGCACCTTTGCGGTCCAACAACTTCTGGGAATTGACTAATTAAGAAGAAGACAGAAAAAGAATTAAATCTGGAAATTTTTTAAGCCCAAAACTGGATTTTTGTGAAAGACGAGCGAGAGAGAAAATGGGGAATAGAAAAGAAAGTGGGTGAATACAAAGTTAGAATTAATTCACGATTCTCTAATTTTCTCTCTAAACCAAAGATTTTATTCTAGCCATCAGATTCAAAATCCAACGGCCAATATCAAAGCTGCCTACAACTGCCCATAATAGGGCTGACCACATGATCCAAACTCTCGAGATCATTACCCATCAAATAAAATAAAAAATGATAATTAACAATAAAATCTTGGAATTGAGCAGAGGCAAACGGTTGGCGAGGAAATGAGTGACGCACTATCGATCCTTGTTTCCTCCAGTGTCATCCCTTCCTCTACCAGCCCTTCGCGACGCTACCGCAGTCATCACCGGGACTCGGTGACAGCGGCCGATCCTTCAAAATCCCGGACTCAGCCTAACTTCAATAAGTTGAAGCCCCAATTTGCTACTGCTTCGCCTGTACTCGCTTCTACTTTCTGGGATGATCAACAAAGCTCGAGGTACCACTCCGAGCCAGCTGCTAAACTTCCCGATGAGGGGAGTTTCGGGGATTTACTGATGATTGCAGAGAGTGCGCTCGCTACCGGGATGAAGCCATCGGGATTTCTCGAGCTTGTAAATTCTGAATATTTCGCTACTCAGATTGCTAAAGTATTAGGTGAGGGAGATCTGAATTTTTCTGCTGACATGCTGTTTAATAGCATCCGGAAGCTCGGTATTGAGCCAGTTCAGCTCCTTGACTGTGTTGCCATGGAGTCGCTCAGAAAAGAGTGTCGTCGGCTTTTGGAAGGGGGTCAAGTGGAGCGGCTTTTGTGCTTACTGGAAAAACTTGCTGGTAAGCCTCGTATTATTATCAATAATGTAGGACTGTAACATTGATGCTGGAGTTTTGCTTGTGCATTGGAGCTAAAATAATAGTAGACAATTTTTTCCACTGGTCCAGAATTCGACATCTCAGTCAGTCTGGGATGAAAGTTATGAGATTGGTACATAGGTTCAGATAACACATCTTTCAATCGTCCAGATTACAAAATACCAATCCGAAAATTGATGCATCCATCCGATGTCATTTACACTTGCGTTGAAAAGAGGGATCCTGCAGGAGCTATAAGGTTTGTTTTCACTTCTTTCATGGATGTCCTTTTCTTAATAATAATTTTCTGCAGTTGAATAGGTTCTCAGATAATGTTAAGATGTCATTTTTGCCGTTGAATAGGTCCTCATTCTCTATACACGGCATTAACCACGTGTGAAAACCTGCGGAAGTCTTCTTCATTTAGTCATTTAATTATTGCAAGTGTTGTTTTGTATTCTCTTGGCTTCTATATAAGAAGCATTTCATGTTTAACGTTTGAGCTATAAATGGATAAAAAAGTTATCTTCCTTTTAGTTAAATAGGTTGTGTTCTCAATAGAAGTACGACAGGTTGTGTTCTCTGTTACGAATCAAGGCCGGGAAGACTTGGTCTACACTAGGAGACCACGTTAGAGGAAGATCCGGTCAAGGGAGAAGATGGATAGAGGCCACTAACCCCGACGTCCACCACTTCAGTTTGAATTGCAGTTGATTAGTTTTACATGCTTTGTGTTTTGGGTTAGTTTATTTACGTGTTGGTTGTATGTCTATATAAATGGCCTTTTGTACAGAGAAAAGAGGATGGAGGAAGGAAATGAAGTTTGTTCATCACTATTTATAGTTTTTAGTTTGTAGCTTAGGCGTAAATGGGATCATAGTCTCTCCCTAAGTAGTCTTACTCCTCGTTTCTACTCGTCTCGGTCTCGGTATCGTAACAACGTGGTATCAAAGCCGCGAATAAAGACCATGTCTTATTCTCTTTGGCCATACCATCCACCTCCGCCTATCATCTCGTCCTTTCACACATCTCCACCACCTCCTCCGCACCATTATCTAGTGACCACCACCTCCACCAGCTGCTATTCACCACCACCTCCGCCAGTTACTATTCGCCACCACCTCCGCCACCCACTATTCACCACCACCTGCATACCATTATCCGGCTATAAAAGAGCAGTACTAGCGAGAGGGAAAAGCATCGAAGAACTATAGTCTATGCATTTCAATTTACATTCCATTTGTAACCTTCTCTTTCAATATTCTAGTCAATAAAACATCCAGTTCTTTTCTTCAATCCTGCTACTGTCTTTACTTCTGCAATTCATCATTGAGTCTCTTTGCACAACCTCCGATTTGAGTCAAGCTCCGGCTCTTGATGGCTTTATGGGCGCGATCACTCTAGCACGTTCCAGGGAACTTAACATTCACCATCCTCCAACCATGACTAAAACACCATCCATCCAGCAGGCAGCAACAATTAACTGCCATTATGGAAGTTATGACAACTTAACACAATGCCAATTTTTTTTTAAAAGGAGCAAACTATGACCAAAATGAGGTTTGAAATTGTGTATGAAGACAGTCACCGATCTTGTTGCGTTGACAACTGAACTTCCTCAGGACACCACGGATGTTCCAGGCACAAAAAATTCAACCCGAAACCAGGGCCCAACCATGACGAATCTCTCTCAGACATGGGGATCTGCCTCTACACGTCACATACTCTAGGTGCCTCTGCATCCAGATCATATTTTGGCGTGCCTCCCCATCGTTTACCCTCACGAGCTATTGACCAACTCTCAGGCAAGAAGTCAGGAAAGAGTATTATCGACGGGATACTATCTTCACCCACGAGCCTTCCGACGGGATTTCCCATCTTTGCGGCCAACGTACTTCTGGAGAGTTGGTTATGTCGTTGTGTCTCTTTCGTCGCCTACCAATTCACACCGAATGCCGAGTCGCGGACGACAACATTCCATTGAGGGCAAAGCAAAAATTTGGTGGCAAAGCACTGGCCTGGTATTCATGGTCCCAAATGGGACTGAAAAAAGCCACTAGAAAAAAGCCACCCAGTGTAGTCCACTCTATTTTGTGACTCTAAGTACATGATTTCTGAGATCAAGAAACTCGCATAGAAATATGCTTGGCTGGACTCTTTTCTCGTATGCCCTAAAATTTCATTTTCAGCACAAATCCGCTTGTTGCATAGCCTTATCATCCAAACGCTCAGAGATATGCACCTCCCTACCATAGGCAAAAGCTGGTGATGACTGCTATGATTAATAAGAATTGGCAATCCATGCTAATTGGTGCTCCTAGGGGTGAGTGGTTTTGGAGTACGTTTGCTTACATATATAATTAACATAAGGAATGCTTTTTCGTGATGCCAGAAAAGGAGATGAGTATGTCTCTATGTGATGTCTTCTTGGTACATTGTATGGTCAGAACCTGCCCCCAACAAAAGTGATGGATAGTTGCGATTGTATATATGTAGAAGGCAACGACAGGTAATTGCATGCATGTGCTTGATGTTGAAATTTCAGTGCAAAGTGTCTAGCTTCCTAGAAATGGTTTTAGCTCAAAAAGATATACCCTAGCTCTTCTTAGTTTATATTTCTTGCTCCCCCAAGTTTGAGGTTTGCGAGAGGTTGGTCTATCTCTCAAACGAAAAATTCAGGAGGTATTTCGCAAGAAAAAAGAAAGCCCGACTACACTCTTGGGCAACTTTTCCTTACCAATTGAGCTAATTTATTCTTCTAATTTGATTGGAAGTGAAAATACCTATTGACCTTAGAGTTGTCTTGCGGGACAGGCTCTTGAGATGGTTGGATATGGCCAACCATATTAGAAATGTCATCAAGTATCCCGCTGTGCAAGGGGAGGATTTTTGTAGACATTTTTGTTGCCAATACTCGCCTCTGGCTTCGCTGATCCTCTAGCTGCTTTGAAGCAAACCAGTACTGTGGAGGAGTTGAATGAGTCATAGCACGAAATCTTAGCAACTCTGCCCAATGAAACATAATTAACATTGTACTATAATGTTTTGGATCCTTGTCTCTCAACATGCACCTGAAGGAACCATCCTCTATTCATGATGCTATTTATTCGCCCGGGAATACCAGTCCAAGGCGTGAGAAATCGCTAACGCCTCCAAAATGAGCATATATCAGTCAAGTTGTGATCCTCAACTTTACTCCAGCACAATGACGGGTCCCTCAAAACCACCTGACAAACTATGGGTCACCACGGCATACATTATTCAAAGGAAGGTGCATGGTATGTGTTGGCACATATGCAAGCAGTCCTTCTATATCGAGCCAGTGGCAGAAGGTGCAATTGAAGAAGCTCCTACCGATGCAAACTGCTAATACTCTACTCGTTTTGAATCAAAATCCTTCAATTTCAATCCACGCTTGAGGTCAAGTATGTCGTTGAAGGGGAATGCTTTTTTTTTAGCAAAACCGTTGAAGGGGAATGTGATGATTTAGGCAGTCCAAGGCCTCATTCTCTATACATGACATCAACCTTGTGTGGAAACCTGCAGCAGTCTTCTTCATTTATTTCTTTAATTATTGCAAGTATTGTTTTGTATTCTGTTGGCATCTATATAAGAAGCATTTCGTGTTTAACATTTGAGCTATGAATTAATAACAAAATTGTCTTCTAAAAAGGTCTTGTTCTTCCTTATAATACAATAAGTTGTGTTATCCGTGTAATTGAGTTCAGTTTATCTGGTTTCCACTCACAACAAAGGGCGCAAGAAGCACCAGCAACAGGTTGATTTCACGGCTGATATCTTTGAAAGTGTATTTGAAGGAGTGACTACTCGGTGGCAGTCCCGGAGTAGCAATAGTAAAGTCGTAGTAGATTGAAATAATTCGTGTATTTATGTGTGTATATGACAGTCACTAGGTATTTAAATTTTGTTAGGATCAGATTTTTTTCCTCTTGCTTAGTAAAGTGGCTGTGATACATTTCTGGCGTTCCAGGTTTTCTTCATATCCTTTTATTTTATTAACATCAGCTCTGTACTTTTTGCTATTTTTGTTGTTCATTCATATGGATGGCGTCCAACGTGGACATCTGTAAAGAATTTTTAAATAAGGAACCTGATTAAGCTGTGCATCTGCAGGTATGTGCAAAATTTCACGCATCCCGAAATGCTATTTTGTACAGTCATTCTTGAATTCGGGAAAAAGAAGGACTTGTCTTCTGCCCTGGTTGCATTTGAAGTATGCAAACAAAGCTTGAGTTCGCCTAATCTGCATGTGTACCGCACAATAATTGATGTATGTGGTCTTTGTGGCAATTATTTGAAGTCAAGGGTCATATTCGAGGTAATTGTACTAGGTTATGAGAGAACCCACGTTCCTTTTCTTTTTGTTGTATTTAAGACTCCGTCTTTAATTCATAATCAAGTACAACATATTATAAATATCCTTGCTATCCTCATTAAAAAGAAATGAGATGGCACCAAAGATTTAATGATGTGACTATTTTGCTTTTACATTTCAAACGTTAACCTCCAGAGAGAGTACCATTAGGTCCATTACATATTCGTACACTACAGATCTATTTTTTTATTTACATGGCATCCCTGAACAATGAAGCTGTTTTTGGCAATTCCATACCAGAAAAGATAGACCATCATAAAAGAGAGTCTGCCTGTTTCCTTGACTGGTGTCATCTACTAAATGCTAAAATTATATTCAGGAAGTGTACTTACAGAAGCATCAACAAACTTGTTAAGTCCATCTCCTCCTGTGGTTTGCTATTCCGCATCGAAGGTTCTTTGGGCTATAAAAAATCTGATTAAGATTGTGAGCATGCTTTACTTTATGAAGTTTCACTTACATGATCTTCTGTTACTATAGGAGCTCCTCGCTGGAAATGTTATGCCAAACATATACGTTGTCAACAGCCTTATGAATGTAAATGCCCATGATCTGAATTATACGCTGCATATCTATAAGAAAATGGAAGTAAGGCTCTCCCTGTCTCTTCTCTCTTCTCCGTATGGCATTGTTTTTTAGTGCATGTAAGTCTGCAAATACTTTGGCACGTTTGCCTCCCATTTCGCAAGAATGCATAGCTTGTGGACTAGCTGAAGAAATGCATAGTATTGGTGAATCATATGTGCAGGAATTTGGCGTGTCTTCTGATATCACATCTCATAATATACTTTTGAAATCATGCTGTCGTGTTGCTGATTTTGAGCTGGCCCGCGATACTTACAAAAAGATGCGGAAATTGGAGTCAGATGGAGCATTGAAGTTGGATGTCTACACATACAGCACAATGATTAAGGTAATGTTTTGTTGAACTTTTAGCAATTAAATGCACAGCTAACTAATAAAATGCCATAAACTTTCATTATGGAACAAGTTCTGTGAAACTATCCGTGTTTATCATATATCTCGCAAAACATATAGAAGTGCATGTGAGTTTGTATATTTTTGAAGCTATTTTGAGTGTATTTAGATTCAGGGTCACATGCCTGTTTGTCTCATCGTCATTATTTGTCTACTTGTGAAATACTTTTCCTAAAAAAGTAGGGATGGCAATGAATTTTGGCATATTTAATGTACATGACTCTGCATCTGTTTGAATGCTCCCTACCTTAAATTTACTGTCTGTGCTGTGGTCTAAAGAATTATGGGAATAATTAAGGCAATCACAATTTCTCTCAACCTCCAGGTCTTTGCAAATGCCAAAATGTGGAAACTGGCGCTAGATGTCAAAGAAGACATGGAATTATCTGGTATCCTTCCCAATGCAGTTACATGGTCATCATTGATCAGTGCTTGTGCGAATGCAGGCCTTGTTGAGCATGCAATTAAATTATTTGATGAAATGCTTCAAGTTGGCTGTATTCCCAGTTCTCAAAGTATCAACAGTATTCTCCATGCCTGCGTCAAGTCTTGCCAATTTGATCGTGCCTTCCGGCTTTTCAAGTGCTGGAAAGACAGGGGCTTTCATGTAGCAGTCACTGGTAACCAGAGCGATTCTGGCATAGTTGTGGAAGGGAACCAAATCGGGGTCGCATCAAGTTCCTTGTCACCCTCAACTGTTAAAATTCCATTTAGACCAACTATTTCGACCTATAACATTTTGATGAAAGCCAGTGGTACTGATTATTACCGCGCCAAAAAATTGATGGATGAAATGAAGACTGCAGGCCTCTTCCCTAATCATATAAGCTGGTCTATCTTAATCGATATTTGTGGGGATTCCGGGAATGTAATGGGTGCTGTACAGGTAAGAATTCTACTTCGTCTGCAGAAATTCAATAGCATGTCATTTATGGCGTTTTGTTCCTTTTTTTAAGTTGAAATAATCTTGCAATGGTTGCTCGGCACTTGTTAGTAATTGTATGTCCAATTTTTAGAGTTAATTTGTTAGAGTATGCACTCTACTTAGGCTTTTTTTTTTGGTAAGCTGCACTCTACGTAGGTTAAAAGTGTGAAATCAGTTTATTTCTATTTCTATTTATTTATGGGAATAGTCCTAAAATAATACACAATCTTTTTGCAGATCTTGAGATCCATGCGTGAAGCTGGTGTTCAACCTAATGTTGTTGCATATACTACAGCCATAAAGGTCAAAGTACTGTTTTGAAGCAACTGATCCAACTTCTTATGATTGATTATTCATGACAAGTCTGCGTTGAATATGCTGTAAGCACATTTGTGTGGACTCCATGTAGTGATATGTGATTCTTGGCTTCCAACTGCAGATATGTGTAAAACATAAGAATCCAACACTTGCATTTATGCTATACAGTGAAATGAAAAAATATGAAATCAAACCAAATCCGGTAAGATTTACATTATTCCTCATTTCACTATGTATTGTGTGTGAATTATTGCACTGTCATTTTTTTTTAATTTTTATTAATGTCTGGTGACTTATAGAACTATTCTTAGAGCTCGCAGTAGCTACGGATCACTGCATGAAGTGCAGCAATGCCTTGCTGTGTATCAGGATATGAGAAAAGCAGGGTATGCATGCGTCTATGAATTTTGTTCATTGATGTGTATACTTATCTTTCATGCCAGTTGACTAGTTGTCAAAAATAAGTAACTCATAATTGCATTGGATTGTCTCCCGCTTTGACTGGATTGCATTGCAGTATGATATAAGTAGTAATTGTAATGAGATCTGATATCTGTAGCATGGACCCATCTTGCAAAGGTACAAGCCCAATGACTACTATCTGAAACAACTTATCGAGGAGTGGTGTGAAGGTGTGATTCAAAATGAACAATTAGACACGGGCAAATTGCAGTCTCGTAATACAGATTTTGGTCCTGGAAGTGTGCTGCTTGAGAAGGTTGCAGAACACCTGAAAGATAGCAATGCTGAGAACCTCTGCATTGACCTCCAAGGTCTCACAAAGGTATATAAGCTTAGCATATAACTTGTTGCAATCTAATGGTACAAACATAGTTTAATGTGATTCTTGAAAATAGTTGCTGGCTGTTACTGCACGTATCTATTTTACTCTATGTTGATGCACCAACAGGTAGAAGCTCGAATCATCGTCCTTGCGGTTCTGAGGAAGATCAGAGAAAAATATACTGCAGGTCACAATCTTTAAATCCGAAGAACTGTGTATTTTTTTCATAAGCTTATCATTATTCTTATTATATTTAAATGTGGATATTCTCCATTTACCCCATATGACTAAAATCGTCTATCTATTGGTCAAAGTATCAATTAATCTGCACTTCGTCGTTTGATCAACATGTACCAGGAAATCAAGAAGATATAGTTTTGGAAAGCCTGATATATTCTTCTTCCTAATTTTTTTAGCATCTCTTACCCTTCTTTCCATTACATGCCACTTGTACATGTCTCTTTCCGAGGTTTCAGCCTACATAGTATCTTTTTTACCAAGGCAGCCTACATAGAATCCTGTAACATGCAGTGCAGGCAGGGAAGTTTGTTAGTTGCGTTGGTTAGTAACAGGATTAACATGTGGCGTTACTTTGGTTGCAGGTGATTCGGTAAGAGATGACATCTTGGTCATAATCGGGCTACAAGAACCCGGCCCTATCGCTAGAGCTAGAGATAACGGTGGAGTTTGGGAAGCTGTGATTAGGTTGTTGCGGGAGGAGTTGGGTCTTCATGTTATTGCAGCTGATGCTGTAACTGCAACTGCTTATAGGAGAGAGAAGAAGTCAAGCATAATATTGGAAGAATCAATTGAAGGAAGTGGCTTATCGGCAGCATCAAAATCTGCTACTAGAAGACCCATAATGCTACGAAGGCTAAAGGTGACCAAGGAATCATTAATTGATTGGATGCAAAGGAAGACCAGTTCATCGGAACAGTGATAATTGACATGCCTTGCTTTAGGAGAAATAAAATAGCTAAACTGTTTTAACACGGTCTAATCCAGACTCCAGTCAATTGTTTGAAAATATTTTATTTTACATTCGGCGTGAGAAAAAATCTCTTCTCAGACATCAATATTTTCAAAATTGAATAGTTCGAAGCACTTCAATTGAAAAACCTGACTTAAACCGCCCTCAATTTATTGGGGGGGAATTTTTCAAACATGCATACTCGAGGTTACCATAGAGTAAATGAAAAGTTCGTCGAGAGTTGCTCGATCCAACCTGGTGCAAGTGGAATCCCCTTCAACATTTTCAGTGATCAAATGTTGGGCGAGAGTTACGCAAATACACACATGAATGACTCTCTAAGGAAAGGAGCATCAACAATCTTGAGGTTAACCCCATGCGTATGTCAAACTTGCTGTAATGCTACAAGATTGGTGGTTTAAGAGAAGGGGTATGAATCTGGTAGACACATTATTTTCCATCTCGAAATTTTCTAGTACATATCTTGAATGAAATTTGTACATTGGGACATGATTATTCAATCACGTCAGTTTGTTACTTTGAGTTTCGCAAAACTCACCTACTCAATCCCGCCGGGATCCGAATGAAAACCTTGAAATTTTGATTGAACGCGTGCAAAACTTTCCTACATGCCGACCATGTCAGGTTTATTAAGGACCCCTAAATACAAATTTGAAATTTTGTTTGATTGCGTGAGACTTTTACACAGGTGTTCATACCAACTGATACATCAGTATCTCAGGTGGTAGGCATTTCCACATACCTACCGGCGGATATATATGACAATGCGCACTGCCAATTCCCGATGAAGGTGATGATGCGTGAGTCCTTACGAGTTATAGGGGAGATAAAGAAGTGATTGAGCAAAACGGTACTCGCCTAAATACGAGAAGCTGTTTCTGGCCATTTATGGACTTGGATGATTCCTCGATGTCGCAATAGAGTACATTCCCCGGACAATTTGCCCATTTCTTAATGCTTCGACGCATCGATATATATATAAGCAAATGGAATTATGGTTTATTATAGAGGGAAAATCAATTTGGCTTGGGCTAAACGAGTTAGCGCTGGTGACTGGATTAAATTGTTCGAAGAAGTCAGATCTGAATCCTTCGTGCGGGATAATCAGATAAGAGATGAGTACTTTAAAGAATTTGACACACACATCTCATTGAAACAACTCAATAACGCATGGGATGATGAGACCAAGATAGAGACTAATGAGATGATGATGCACATGTCCTGTGGATTAGTCAGGACAGGAATGGAATGGATACAACAAGTCATCAAAAAAAATTATTGCTTGAATACTTGATTATTTTTGGCTGTCGTCGTAACACGTCGTCAAATTCCTCTTCCGTCATAACGACGGCTAGTGAATGATTTAGACAAATCAAATTAGATTACCTAAGAAAATCTGGTTTGTGTGAAACGAATGTATGGATATTGACTTGACTTTGATGCCGCTGTGGATCATGAACTGCTGCGTGTTAGTGTGATGATTTGTGCCTGCATCAAGATAGATAGAATGTCTGGTGTATTGACTGTATGTAGTGACTTCCCCTTGAACATCCTGCTGCGTAATTTTGTGGTGAATAATTAGATAGCGTTTTTGCATGTGCCACTGAATATTCTACCTTAGTTTTGGGAGTCGTTTTCCTTCTAGTGAGGTGTACTAATGTTGCATTGTTTGAGATAATTGGCATGCCTTTTAGTAAACTTTGAGTGGTGGAAACTTGCTTGCAAAGGACCTTCTGACAAAAGGACTTTTCTTATGTTTCAACGAAGAGGCGGGGGATGGATTTTGACATAAAATGTTTTGACTTTCGATATGAAAATTTAAAAGTAGAGGGATCACATGATTGTTCTTAACAGGGTGTTCAAAACCGTAGAAATGTCCTCGGTGAAAACCTTGTCTCAAAACGTGAGTTGGGCTGGAATTTTGGGTTGGGTGTTTCAAATAAATGTACAACATGATTTATCTGCATTCTTGAATTTTGTTAGTTGTTGGAAAGTTTGGGTTGATGAGTTTTGTGCTCAAATTGGATGCTGTGTGTTCGAACGTGTTCTTGTTACCTTGAGATGTTGACTTATTGTCGGTGCGAATGAATGTGCATATCCTGCTCATCTGTTTTCCAACTTGACTGTGTTTCACAGTTTGCACCAAATCCAGCATTTTTTTGTAAATGAGGTTTTGATGATTTATATGTACGAATTTACAACACCAGATTAGAGTACTTCATGCTGTACTCATACAATGTTTAGGCTTCTTACACCAATCTTCAAACCCCACAAACAAATGGATTTTCCTATGTGAGCGAAGCAGCAGCCATAACTTCATCTGGAGTTACTCCAAGGCCTGATCTTCATTCCATTCTGTTTGATTAAAGATGAGGTTGTTTCATTCTCGCCATATTTGCCAACACACATGTTCCTATAATATCTCCTGGAAGAATTTCGGCCAGCCTTGCATCAGCGTGGCATTGTGAAGCAATAGATCTTCTATGTTCAGCGAAGTTTGGCTGGTTAGTTGAAGCCACGCATAGTATCAATTCCATAAGTTCTTGGACATCTAGCATTGTAAGAAGGGGTGATGTGCTGTTTTGGGGACCAGATTACATTTAGGGCACAAGTCTGGTTGGATTTGCACACCTCGGCGCAACAAATTATCTAATGTAGGGAGTCTATTCAGCATTAATTTCCAGTAGAATCCTATGATTTTCTTTGGAGTATTCGGATTCCATACTTTCGCAGTTGAAGAAAAGAAAGAATAAGAATTTACGTGGTTCGGCTAAAACCTACGTCCACGGGAGAAGCGCTTCTTCCTTTTTTTTAACACTTACAATGTACAGAGGACTCCTCTTTATGTAGATGTTACAAGAGTTATCTCATATATGGCAACTCCCGAGATTATGGGAAATCTAATCTCAGGAAATAATGAGGAAAGATTTGGTCAATCTTCCCCAAATAACTGTCTAACTAACACTCCCCTCAAATTGAGTACTGGGATGTCTAATACCCAACTTGTTAATAACATCATAGAATGCTCGTCCAGTAACCGCCTTGGTGAGGATGTCAGCAAGTTGTTCTTCAGACATTACAAATGGAAGGGAGATGACACCAACTTCCAACTTCTCCTTTATGAAGTGTTGATTCACTTCTACATGTTATGTCCTGTCATGCTGCATCAGATTTTTAGTAATGTGTACTGCAGCTCTGTTGTCATACATCAAGGGATAAGGCTGGTCTAGTAGGAACCCAAGCTCACTCATCAACTTCTGTAGCCAAATGACCTCAGTCACGCCTTTAGCAATTCCCCTGAACTTTGCCTCCGTGCTAAATAGGGCTACCATCTTCTGCTTCTTGCTCCTCCATGTCACAAGATTGCCCCCACCAATGTAAAGTAACTTGTCGTGGATTTGTGATCCACCAGATTACTAGCCCAGACCGCATCTTTATAAGCCTCAAGCTTTAAATGTCCATTGTCGCGTAAGAGCACTCCAGTATTAGGAGTACCCTTAAGATATCTCACAATCTTCAATGCTGCATCCATGTGATCTATCTGTGGTGCATGCATAAACTGACTTACCACACTCACTGCATAGGCAATATATGGTCGTGTATGAGACAAATAAATTAACTTCCCCACAAGGTGCTGGTATCTCTCTCTATCAGTGCTTTCCCCACCATCCCCAATGCGAAGACCATGGTTTGAATCCACGATGGTGTCGGACGGCTTACAATCCAGTAGTCCAGTCTCAGCTAATAGGTCCAGAACATACTTCCTTTGGGAGATTTGCATTCCCACTTTAAATCTCATCACCTCTATTCCAAGGAAGTACTTCTAGTTTCCCAATTCCTTCACCTCGAATTCCCTGAATAAATTCGCTCTCAACACCTTCATTTAAACCTCATCATCGCCGGTAATCACTATATCATCAACATATATAATCAGAAAAGTAATCTTCCCACTCTTCTTCTTCATGAACAAGCGTGATCTGAATTGCTCTACACATAATCATACCTCCTCATAGCGAGAATAAATCTCCCAAACCATGCTCTAGGGAACTTCTTTAATCCATAGAATGCATTCTTCAACCTACACACCTTATTGGACGAAAGGTGTGAGAGAAACCTGGTGGACCCTCCATATAAACCTCCTCTGCCAAGTCACCATATAGAAAGGCATTCTTAACGTCGAACTGAAACAAGGGCCAACATTTATTTGTTACAATGGATAATAATACACGTATAGTGTCAATTTTAGCAATAAGGAAAAAAGTCTCACAGTAATCCACTTCGTAGGTCTGAGTGTGACCCTTGGCTACCAGCCTCGCCTTATATTGCTCCACCAAACCATCAGCTCTTCTCTTGATCAAATAGACCCACTTACATCCAACAGTACGCTTCCCTGCAGGTAGCGGACACATCTCCCATTTATGGTTCTATTCCAGAGTACTCATGTCATCCTCCTTAGCATGTATCCATTCAGGAATCACTCATGCCTCTTTCACATTCCTCGGAATCTCCTCCTGATATACGGCCATGGTAAAAGCTCTTGCCCCTTCGGACTCCCTCCCCCTGAACAGATTTGCCATAGGATACCTTTTCTCTCCTGGGATATGATCTAGAGAATATCGTCGAGCTACAACACCTAGAGAACTCCAAGCAGGTAAGACACGAGTAAGAAGAGATATCTCCAGATCAAGAATTTGCACATCAACATCCATAGAAACAGGCAATACACGAGTATGAATAGATATCTCCGGATCAGGGATTTGCACATCAACATCCATAAAAACAGGTGTAACATATATGTCAACAGGCCTTGTATGAGAAGAACTTACGTTGATATCTGGAGAAGGAGAATCAACAGTGCAAAGCGTGGGCTGGATGGGCAAAGAAGAAGAAGGCCTGTCCATAGGTGTAGTAGCAATCCAATCTAGTATGTCATTTCATCTCTCCCCCTAGCTACTAGAGTGGATAGTATGATAATAAAACTCAGACTCCACAAAATCGCAGTGCAAAGTAGTGAACACCTGCTTGACACTGGATCGAAACATCGATATCCCTTCTGATTGATTCCATACCCAACAAAGACGCACTTCAAAGCACAAGCATCCAACTTAATACAATGAACTTTCGAAACATGCACAAACACCGAGCATCCAAACACGCGAGGAAAGAGAGTAAGATAGGACGGCATAGGATAATAAGATACCATGAAGAAAAGAAAGAACAAAAATTTACGTGATTTGGCTAAAGCCTACGTCCACGGGAGAAATGCTTCTTTCTTTATTTTTCACACCTTATAATGTACAGATGACTCTTCTTTATATAGATGTTACAAGAGTTATCCCATATATGACAACTCTCGAGATTATGGGAAATCTAATCTCGGAAAATAATGAAATCTTCTCCTAATAACTCTCTAACTAACAACAGCTTGATCACATACCTGCATAGCTTCCCATTCTGGATTCATAAGTTCATTGTAGATAACCGTGGTGCAGTAATTTTGTTGTGGATTATTGTGTCATAACCATGAATAATCTTCTGCTGTAGGTTCTTAGGCCGAATTCAGAAGGAGTAGAAGTTCATTGAGCTGCTCAATTTCATCGTCATTACATGTCTAATTCCACAGCCAGCACTATCTCCAGGTTTGTTCAAAGCTTCCTTTTTCAGTAATTTGTGCCTCTTTATCCACAGCACTTTCATATAAGTTTTGAAATTTCTTGTCAAAACTCAAATCCCCTAGCAAGTGATCAGTCAAGAATTCGGTATTTGTCCCTGTGCCAAGGACTATGCACAGTTTGTTTGGAAACCATGCCACTTGTATCACTTCTTTTTGTAGATCTACCCACCATTTGGAAGCCTTTGTTCGCCTGTAATGTGAATGCTTGACATAGGGCTTGCTTTCCGTGTATAGAGTATATGGCTCTGGCCCAAAGGTGATCTTGATTAGCTATCAGCCTTTGCCCCCATTTACCTAATAGAGCGATGTTGTATTGCCTTAAGCTTCTGACGCCTAGTCCTCCCTTGATCTTCTATGAGCAGATTTAGTTCCATTTCTCCCAGGAAATTTTCCTCGTTCCCCCATAGGAATGCTCTCGTGAGCTTAGTCATCTGCTTCAAGATAGTCATAAGAGCTCCATAGATGGATAGATAGTACGTAGGTATAGCTGTTAATACTGAATTGATGAGCGTGAATCTGCCATCAAAAGAAATATATTTCATTTCTCATCCGTTGAGTTATTTTTCAAGAATCTCAAGCACTGGCCTCCATGTCCTCTCTAATCTGTGGTTGGCTCCAATCGGCACTCCAAGATATACAAAAGACAGTGCTGCAGTCTTACAGTTTAGTATGCTAGCTGATAAGCACCTATTTAGGGCTTATTTCATGCATTAGTTTATATCATTTCATTCCCTAAACACTAAGATTATGGC
>JAOYMZ010036433.1:0-15825 GCA_025802335.1 Pinguicula primuliflora | reverse complement strand
CCACATAGTCCCATCCATTCCTATTCATGCTCCTACCCTTCCTATGGAAGTACCAGCTGCCTTTCTCTTCAACTTCCACATTCAAGATTTGTATCTCCAAACTCCACCTCACCAAATCTTCCTTGGGTGCGCAAGATTGCTTCTTCCAAGAGGAAGGTAGGGTTAGCCACTTATTTATGGAAACAAGTCACATTGTAATGCCCAATTCACACTCCCCAAGGTTAGAAAATTAAATTGCTCTCATTCGGCTTCATGGGGGAGGCCCAACAATTTTAATTCTATCCCCAGGGAAATTTAATTGTTAGCCCATCAAGGATCCAATTTTGATTAAATGATCACGTATTTAATTATCTTAATATTGAGTTTTCAAATAAAATTCTCATACCTTACAATTAAAATCCTTCTCACTGATATGGCCAAGCTTTCGGTGCCGCAACGAACTCTCCATATCCATGGCATACACACTATCTCTAGCAACCAATGCTTTCGTCCAATACAGTTTATTGATTTTCGTCCCTCTGCCCACAACCAAGTTACCTCTGGTGAGTTTCTATTTTTCCGAACTAAAATGATTATCATAACCACCATCATCAAGCATATGCACAGAGATCAAATTGAAACGAGCATCTGGAACATGTGTGACTCCTCTCAGTGTCAACTGCACTCCCAAATTGGTCTGCAAATAAATGTCACCAATACCAACAACCCTGGACACACCATCTTTACCCATTTTCAAGACTCCAAAATCACCAGAAGTGTAAAATGTGAAGAACTCCTTCTTTGGTGTAACATGCAGTGTCGCACCACTATCAATAATCCACATGCTCTCATCTGAAATAAGATTGACTGTGTCATGGTCATGTAGAACGACAAAATCATCACAAGTCGTTGTGGTAACTGGATCATCATCATGATGTTTCTCATTATGGTTACCCTTCTTGTCTTTGCTTTCCCTTTTTCATTTAAAACAGTTCCGTTGTATGTGCCCTGTCTTCTGACAATAATTGCACACTACATTCTTGTACTTGAACTTGGACTTACTTCTGCTTTGTTCTCTCTCACCTTTCTGATCCTTTCTTTGACTTCTCAACAGCAAGAACACCGGATTGAGATGAAGAACCCTGTGCCTTCCATCTAATCTCCTCACTAAGTACACTTCCCTTAACATTATGCAAAGAGACAATACCATCAAAAGCAGAATTAGTAATTGAGACCCAAAAGATCTCCCAAGAATCTGGTAGAGTATTCAGTAGCCATAGTCGCAACACTTATTTTTTTTATAAAACATTAAGTAAACTGAGCATTCCTCTATAAATAAATGACTACAAATAAAGGATAAATGACAAATACAAAAAAATATGATGTGCTAAAAAAGTGTCAATACAAATTACACAATTTCTGTAACAAATGAACATAAAGAGGAAGGTTACAACTGTATTTTGTATATTAAAACGTATTATATTGACATGAAATACGAGAATAAGAAGACTTTTTGATTTACCGGGGAAAACAACATTGCAGCTGTGGCATCCAACTTCATGGATGCAATTGATGCGCGCAAAAGAAAGAAGAATTCAGGAGGGAAAGTTCGAAACCGTTGAGTTCATTTTGGTGACCTTCAACCTTCTGGTGGGCAGATTTATCAAGTTGATTGTAGTATTTCCAATGTCATTTACTGTCTTCTTTAATAAATGTAATGCTGGAACGGATCGTCGGAGAAAAATTAGAACACCTGTTTGAGTCGCGAATGACCCCCTTAATGAATGAATTACGACAGCGTCTGGATGAAGTATATCCCTTGGGTGCTCCCAATCTGCCGGCCACGGAAGAGGAAGAATTCGATGAAATTTACAATGAGCCTTATGAGCAAGCTGCCTTACCTATTACCAAACGCGACGGTAATTCACGCTGGGAATCGGGAATGCGAACGGAGGTTCCCGAGTTTCACGACACCCTTCAAGCTGAGGAATTCTTGGACTGGCTCCTCATTGTGGACCAGATCTTCGAACTAAAAGAGGTTTCGGAGAACAAGCGTGTCTCGTTAATCAGGTCAAGCTAAGCCGTGCCCTCTCCTAGTGGCATCAGGTCAAGCTAAGCCGGAAACGTTCGGGAAAATCCAAAATTGAGACTTGGGAGAAGATGAAGAAGCATTTGCGCGAAACCTTCTTGCCTCAAAACTACCATAGGATGATGAATCAATGGTTGTAGAATCTCCGACAAGGCGCTCGCACCGTGGAAGAATATACCACGGAGTTTTACGCCTTGACTGCCAGAGTAGATCTGATGGAAGGAGAGAAACAGGTGGCTTCTAGATACATCGGAGGTCTGCACGTACCCATCCAAGAAATGGTCAATTTGTCTGATCCGGTGAATGTCGCCACTACATACCAACGAGCGTTGACCGTCGAGAAAAAGTTACGATGCCCTTCCGAATCCAATCCGTTCACCACCCCACCAACACCTGCCACTCGACCTGTCAACAAGGACGCTCCCCAGTCGTCCGGAAACAACTCTGCTCGTACGTTGGTAGGAGTGAAGTGTTTTGGATGCGGAGAGCTGGGCCACCGTCAATTTGAGTGCAAAAAGGCCGGTAAGCGGGCCATGGTAACGGAACCGGCGGATGAGCCCAAGGACTATATCGAGGCCCAGAACGAAACCTTGCCCATCTTTGACGAATTCCCTGAGGAAGTTGAAGTCGGGGACACTGGATTTGCCCTAGTCTCCAGACGCATCAGTTTAGCACCCAAAGGAGCAGACGAAGAATGGCTTCAGAGTAATATTTTTTCCTCCACCTACACTATCGGGGGAAAAATCTGTCGTTTCATGATTGACGGGGGAAGTTGCAAGAATCTTGTCTCTACGAAGGTCGTCCAGAAATTAGAGTTGCCAACAGAATCGCATACAGCGCCATACAAGTTATCATGGCTGAAGAAAGTGGGTGAATTGTTCGTTAATCTACGAGCGTAGGTAGCCTTATCCATCGGCAAACGATACACTGAGGCCCTCTGGTGTGACTTGCTTCGAATGGATGCTTGCCATCTATTATTGGGTCGACCCTGGCAATTTGATCGCCATGTCACGCACGATGGAAGGAGGAATACCTACAGTTTCCTCTTCGATAATGTTTGCATCACACTCACTCCAAGCTCGCCTGCCGACTCTATGGAAGGGGATGAAACTAAACTCTTGACCTTATCCCAGTTCTGCGCAGAATTGGAGTAAGAACGTCGTTGTTATGTTGTGGTGGGGAAATTAAGCAGTCCGCCGAGTGAAGAAATCAGCCCGAAAAGCAAAATCATCCTGTCAGAATTTGCGGATGTTTTTTCACAAGAATTAGCGGATGGCCTACCCCCTCTAAGAGACATCCAGCATCATATTGATCTCGAACCCGGTGCTCCCTTGCCTAATCTACCCCACTATCGTATGAGCCCCCAAGAGCATGAAGAATTACGACGACAAGTCGAGGAATTGATACAAAAGGGGCTGGTACGGGCGAGCATGAGTCCTTGTGCTGTTCTGGCATTGTTGATTCCCAAAAAGGATCACTCCTGGCGAATGTGCATTGATAGCCGGGCGATTAACAAAATCACCGTCAGGTATCGATTTCCTATTCCTCGCTTGGATAACTTACTTGATCAATTAACTGGGGTTGCCATATTCTCCAAACTGAATCTGAAAAGCGGATACCACCAAGTTCGTATTTGCCCCAGCGACGAGTGGAAGACTGCCTTCAAGACAAGGGAAGGATTGTTTGAATGGCTTGTCATGACCTTTGGCCTTTCTAATGCACCGAGTACATTTATGCGGATGATGAATCAAGTACTTCGACCTTTCATTGGCCATTTCATTGTCGTCTACTTCGATGATATCTTGATCTTCAGTAAGGATAAGGAGACGCACTTGGAGCATCTGAAATCTGTGCTGCTCGCCTTGCGAGAGGAGAGTTTATTTTGTGTTGAGCAGAAATGCTCCTTGTTTATGCAGGAGGTCTCATTCCTTGGCTATATCGTGAGCGCTGACGGCTTACGGGTTGATCCTGAGAAAGTACAAGCTATTGAACTCTAGCCTCTACCGCATTCCATCACGGATGTGTGCAGCTTCCACAGGCTAGCATCGTTCTATCGCCGATTCATTCCCCATTTCAATTCAATAGCAGCCCCGCTGACGGATTGTATGAAGGGGCCGCACTTTAACTGGACCGATGAAGTCGAACGTTCGTTCCAAGCGATCAAGGATAAGTTGTGCTTTGCCCCTATACTTGTTTTTCCTGACTTTGCTAAACCGTTTGAATTACACAGCGATGCATCGTACATTGGGATAGGGGCTATCTTGAGCCAAGGAGGCAAGGTCATCGCCTACTTCAGCAAAAAATTATCCGGTTCTCGACAGAATTATAGTGCTTACGACATCGAACTTTATGCGGTGGTACAAGCAATCAAACATTGGCGACACTACCTGTTCCATAGGGAATTTGTGCTATTCACCGATCATGAGGCCCTTAAGTTCATGCACAAGCAAGACAAGATCTCGGCAAG
Source organism: Pinguicula primuliflora (assembly GCA_025802335.1). Classification (NCBI taxonomy): domain Eukaryota; kingdom Viridiplantae; phylum Streptophyta; class Magnoliopsida; order Lamiales; family Lentibulariaceae; genus Pinguicula; species Pinguicula primuliflora. Next base: position 11,290 of record JAOYMZ010036433.1, on the reverse strand, counting down.
GCATGCCTCATGGTTCGCATATCTGCGGCAGTTCACCTTTGTGGTCAAGCATCAGTCTAGGATCAGTAACAAAGTTGCGGATGCGTTGAGCTGGCGACAATCTGTGCTTACTCAGATGAGTGTGACCATATCCGGTTTCGAGACTTTCAAGGACCTCTTACCCTAGGATCCCTAATTTGGACCCCTCTATGAACAGGCCTCGGCAAATTATAAATTGGACGCTGATGCCAAAAAAACGTCTGTTGGAATTTGAAGTCGGTGATTATGTCTGGGCTGTTCTGACTAAAGACCGTTACCTTGTCGAGGAATATCAGAAGCTTGCTGCGTGAAAGATTGGACCATTGGAAGTGTTGGACAAGATTAATCCGAACTGTTATCGACTCCGCATGCCTAGCCATATCAAAATAGCTGATGTGTTTAACGTCAAGCATCTGTTTCCCTAATATGGGGATGAGGAGAACGGCGACACTAGTTCCAATTCGAGGACGAATTCTTCCTCACCCAGCGGAGCTGATGTACCGGGGAAAACGAACATTGCAGCTGTGGCAGCCAACTTCATGGATGCAATTGATGCGCACAAAAGAAAGAAGAATTCAGGAGGGAAAGTTCGAAACCCTTGAGTTCATTCGGGTGATCTTCAACGGGCAGATTTATCAAGTTGATTGTAGTATTTCCAATGTCATTTACTGTCTTCTTTAATAAATGTAATGCTACTATAAAAGGATGGCAGAATACAAAGTGTAAGGCAGTTCATGATTGAAATAAAATTCTTCTCTTGTGAGTTCTCCAACTGCTCCAAGAAGCTTTCGCCGGATAACCAGCACTGCGGTGCTCGGTTTCCGTCACTTTTCAACCTTTTCGTCTTCTTTCTCTCCATTCCTTTTCTGCAAATTTTTTTCTGACTGCAAATTTTTGAACTATGACACATAAAGGATTTCTTGGGCCGTGACTGGGGGTGCGTGATCCCCCAAGCACTCACGTAGCTACGCCTCTGCATGTAGTCCATTCTCGGCACGAGCATTCCTCTAAATATATTACACAAATTAAATAAATGACTAAATAAAGGATAAATGATAAATACAAAAATATATAATGTGCTAAAAAAAGTGTCAATATAAATGAGATACATAATTTCAGTAACAAATGAACATAAAGACAAAGGGTACAATTATATTTCGTATATTAAAACATATTATATCGACATGAAGAACAAGAATAATAAGACTTTTCAAACTTTTCATCTTCTTTCTCCTCCATTCCTTTTCTGCAAATTTTTTTCTGTATGCAAATTTTTGAACTATAGTAGCTAAAGGATTTCTTGGGCCTTGGCTGAGGGTGCTTGAACCCCCAAGCACTCACGTAGCTACGCCTCTGCATGTAGTCCATTCTTGGCACGCGAATGGACCACATGTAGTCCAATCCATTTGTGGGTGAGGGAATTGAACACATGTAGTCCAGTCCATTCATGGGGGCGAAAATGTAAAACCTGCAGTCTAGTCCATTCATGGGCGCGAGAATTGAACACATGCATTCTAGTCCATTCACTGCGTGAGAATTGACCAGATGCAGTCCAGTCCATTCATGGGTGCGAGAATTGATCACATGTAGTCCAGTACATTCACGGGCACGAGAATGGACCACATGCAGTCCAGTCCATTCACGGGCACGAGAATAGACCACATGTATTACATGTGCTAGAACGGACTATTTTAGTAATAAGACAGAAAAGATTGATTGTGATTGCTTTGTTTGATGAGAGGAGTGAGAGGCCCAGATTTATATCAAAGTATTCTGTTCTCAGCCACACCATTTTGCACAAGCTTTTATCTCCACTTCTGTTAGCATAAAGGAATTATGAACAACATTAACAAGATTTTGCTTGATTTGTTTTTTGATAAATAAAAAGACTTGCTTGATAATTTCACAAAATGAGGTGAAAAAAGTCTAGGAAAAATGACCGGTCCCTGAGAGTTTTCAACAACGATAGCAAAAAGTGCGTTTAATTTCAGCCAAATCAGGTCATTGATAGAGGTATTCGTTTTGGGATTCAGTTATTAGCTTTGGGATCCAAACCCTAGTTGTTTTATAAAATGTTGTAGAAAAACATTTGCCATGCTTTCTTTACATGCCATTATCATATCATTATTCTTCAAAGTAAATCACCCGATTAAGCCATTGCTCTTGATTTCTTATTTCCATTGTGTTTGATGTTTCTTCCTCTATAAGACTTCTCCCAAGCTATATCTCAGCTTTATGCCAGTTTAGTCTGTCTTTTTTTTTATGCCTATGGTATTCTTGTACATTCCTGTTCTTGACTAATCCATAGGGATTCTCACACGGCGACCTCCACCAGTGAACCGGGCGAATTGCGGGCCGAAACCCGAGATCGTGGCTCAAGCGAGTTCCTTGTTGCCAGTGGGATTCGACCCCCAACCTCTAGTAGAAAGTTGAGGTTCTCCGCCACTAGGCCAACCCGCTTGGGTTCAGTTTAGTCTGTCTTTGTCACTACTTGTAGCCTCATATTAATTTATAGTAATATTCAATTTTGCTACATTAATATAAATAAATGCATATAGCCTATTGTAAGGCACAAATAATATATCAAAAGAAAATTTTAGCAAGAAAACTACAAGAAAATGATATGGCAAAATATGATTTGATAGTAAAAAAATTTGGGTCATACCATGATCCAATTACATGCACCCAAATATATTTCTTGTGCTTTTTTGCCTAAATTTCTTACCGGTATAGAACTTCTCATTGAAGGTGGGCGATAGCCAAAAGGTGAGATAAGATGCTCGATTAAATCCCCCCTGGCAGCGATTAATTTTTTTTATAAAAAATTAGCAATTGATTTGCTAAACTGCGCGACAAGAATAGAGGATGGTGAGGGAACACAATGTAAAAATAAAAAAAAAAATATTAGTGGCCCTGCGTTTTGCCTGATTTTTCCACTATAAGTGTACCTCTTCAAAACATATTGGACATGTCCCAAAAAAAAGGTATTTCAACTTCTTCTATGGATTCTTCGGAGGATCGTGCCTTCTTCTTTGCCATGGAACTAGCCACAAGTTCAGCTCTTCCAATGGCATTACAAACCGCACTTGAGCTCAATCTTCTAGAGCTGATCAAGGGAGTTGGGCCTGAAGCTTCCATTTCTGCTATTGAGCTCGCTGCTCTACTACCAACGAGCAATCCCAGTGCCAGCACGATGATTGATAGAACACTACGCCTCCTGGCTGCCCACTCGGTCCTTATTTGCCATCCCAAAGACAGGCCGGACCGCAGCGTAGATCGGCGCTACTCTCTGGCACCGGTATGCAAGTTTCTGACAAAGAATGAGGATGGGGTTTCTCTAGCTCCGGTTTGTATTATGATTCAAGATAGGATCTTCATGGAGGCATGGTGAGTGACTGAATTTTGCTACACTTGCACCCACTGGCGGATCGTGGGAGTCGAATTCGGGGGTGCGCTTCACTCCCACCAATGGCAGATCCTAATTAGACCTCCTAATATTCGTGACGAGAAGGGGGTGCACGGGGTGCAGGTTCAATTATAAAAAAAATTTTAAGGGGTGCGCCTGCACCCCGCCGCCATTGCTTGCACCCTAAAATTTGGTCACCTTGATTCCGGAGCCAGTGATGGATTTTGGTTTTGAAGAAATTCGGCCTGTCCCATTAATCTGGTCTTGGGCCCGCCACGGCCCACATCTCGAGGGTCAACGGGTCACACGACCCACATCTTGAGGGTTAACGAGCTTTGAATAAATCGAGCCCATATAATGCGGGTCTCACGTGCGGGTACACGCGCGGGATTAATTTAGTAGGAATGTGAGTTATTCTCATAAAAAACCTGAGTCCAAGGTGTTTTGATTTTAAACCACATTTCTATTTAAACATTTTACAGGTATTCTTATTTAAACCTTATTTTTTACTCATCCCAAATCGGTGAAACGATTTCAACAGGTTCGACATAGTGTTTTGTGCATTTGATTGAAGTTAACTAATAAAATGAAACTAAGAAAAGGGTTTTGATGAGCATAGGTATCATTTGAAAGATGCCATTCTTGATGGTGGACTACCATTTGATCGAGCACATGGGACCAAACTCTTCGACTACACGACGACAGATCCAAGACTCAATAAGGTCTTCAATCTTGCCATGCATGACATGACGACCATTCACATGAAGAAAATTCTAGAGAATTACAAGGGCTTTGAAGGTCTAACATCTCTTGTAGATGTTGGAGGTGGGATTGGTGCTACACTAGAAATGATCATTGCAGAGTACCCCGCGATACAAGGAACAAACTTCGATTTGCCTCATGTTCTGCAAGATGCTCCGTCGTATCCCGGTACGAAAAACATTTGCTGTTTTTTTAGCAATTATATCGAACCATTTTGAAAAATAACGATATATAGGCAAACTTATAATGTGAATGTGTGCTATTCTTACAAACAATCTACTACAAAGTCCAGAGTGATAGATTGAACATCAACCTACTATAATATTTTTTTGTACCAAAGAGATTCCATTAATAATTACATAATTACAAAAATAAATATGTAGCCATTGCGACAGCTTTCATATACCTCTAAAGAACTCTTAACAGCAAGGCATCTAACTATTTTAAGCACTACTTGCCAACAGAAATAAGGACGGATTTTCCTCCCAGTCATAATATTGAATCGAAGGATTAAGTTTCCCTCTAGCTTTGAGCCATTGAAAAAGTCTAATCTTGATCTGGGTTGCAATTTCTGTTGATTCTTCTTCTTCCACTACTTTATCGAATCTTAGTTCATTCCTTCCACGCCATAGGCACCACATTGTTGTTTGCCACATTGTCTTACCAAGCGCCTTCTAATTTACTGTCAAGAAATTGTTCATATGAGCTCTGTAGTGAGCCAGATCGTCATCCTGCCAGTTTACTTGCAGCCTAAACTAGTCCCCCAACTCCTGCCAAATTTCTTTGGCATGCAAACATTGGAAGAATAGATGGTGCATTGTTTCTAGTACTAAACCGGACCAAATACATCTTTTGTCCAATTCTGGAATGTTTATGCCTCTTGCTGCCTGATTGTCGATTGTTTGTAGCATGTTTCTCATTGCTTTCCATGCCATATATTAGATCCCTAGCGGTGTCAGCTTCCCCCACATCATTGCGGCTAGCTCAAAATCTTGTGAATTTTGAGAGTGATCCGTAGGTTTAGAGCATTTGTATGCAGATGATACCGAGTACTCTCCTCTATGCCCTTTTGTCCATATCCATCTACCTCGCCCCTCTCTTGGTATCTGAGTCGTCTGCAGCAAGTCTTGCAGTTGCTCCAACCTCTGCAGCTCCCAGTCATGCAGTGGCCACCTGAACTGGATAGACCACTGTACTTGGTTCCCACATGTCTGGACCTAAAAGACATCAGAGCCTGTACAGTTTTTGTTAGTGGTTAACTTGAATAATCATGATATAATAGCGCTAAGCATCCTTCCTCTGACCAGTCTATTTTCCATAATAATGCTTCTTTCCTTTCTTTCATGTTTTAACTTCAAATTTGCCTTGACCCATTGTGATTCTGACACCACAGACCATATGTCCTTCCGTACTCTTGAAGTTTCATCTGGCATTGAGATGAGTTCTAGATCCACCATCACATCTCCTGTTTGCAGGTATTTTCTCTGAATCACTCTGCACCACAAACTGTTAGATTCAGTTCTTAGGTGCCAAAGCCACTTCGCTAGCAATGCCATATTCATACGAGCCAAGTCTTTAACCCCTAGTCCACCCGCTTATTTTTCTAGGCACACATGTTCCCAACTTATCCAATGAATGGGTCGATTCTGGTACTCCCTGCTACCAGAGGAAAGTAGATAGGATTTTTGTCATTCTTTTAATTGTCTGCTTAGGAGCCTTGAACAAAGATAGGTAATATATCGACAAACTGGACAATACAAACTTGAGCAGAGTAGCTCTACCAGCCAAGGTAAGCAACTTGTTTTCCCAGGTGTTTAGCTTTTTTCCATGGATGTGCACACTTCCTCCCTCATCCTTACTGTTACAGCTTAGTATACCTGCCATTTCTTCCATCAGATTTTCATTCAAGTTTAGACCAAAGAGGTGACTTTTGCTGAAGTTAATGGATAGTCCAGACATTAACTCAAAGATTCTTAACAGGCCCTTTATTGCTCTCCAGTGTACCTTCTGCGACAGAGTATCTTCTGCAAACGGGAGATGTGAAATCTCTATTTCTACAATCTTGGCCCCTGTTATGATTCCAGGTCTTATGCTTTCCTAAGTAGCATATTTAAACCCTCAACGATGACCATGAATAAAAGAGGTGACAGAGGGTCCCCCTGTCTCAGACCACGTTGGAATTTGAAAGAATCTGTTTTGCTTCCATTAATCTTCACTACAGCTTGAGCCGACGAGGTGCATGCTTTCATCCATTCAATCCAGCGTGCTGAAAATCCTAACTCCTACAACATGGAATAAAGCAATTTCTGGCTTTCGCAATCGAAGACTTTAAAAAAAATCTACCTTAAAGAGGATCAGAGATTTCCTGGATCTCTTGTAGCTATGTATGACCTCATTGGAAATTAGTACCCCATCTAGTATCTGGCGATCCTTTAAGAAACTCGTCTGATTATCAGAGATTACTGAACCCAGGACTTTGCTCATTCTTGTAGCCAAGATTTTTGATAAGATCAAAGAAATCAGTCTATATTGGTATAGCATTATTGGATTTGAGAGCTTCTGAGCTAACACAATCATGGTCTGAGTCCAACCTGCATTTATCCTGCAATCAACTTGAAAATAGTGTGCGAAGTCAAAATACATACCATTGAGTATCTCCGAGTGCTTCTGCATGAAATGAAAGTTAAAGCCATCTATTCTTGAGCTCTTCGAAGGAGAGCACGCCCAAGCAGCATCTTTTATTTCTTCTTCTTAGATCTGAGTTGTGATGAATTTATTGTCTTCTGCAGAGAGAATACTTATAAGTGTAATTTGCATCGTAGGTCTGTTGTGATCTGGTTCTATGTAGATCTTTTGGAGTGGTTCTTGAGTTCATCCTTTATTGGAGCCACCTCTTCACACCAATTTCCATTGATAATGAGTCCTCGGATGCTGCTTCTACCTCGATTTCTTTGTATTCTGGCATGGAAAAATTGTGTATTGTTGTTTCCATCTTTTATCCATTTCGAACAAGCTTTTTGACATAACATCTTTTCTTTGTCCTCTGGTGTTTCTTGTAATATTAGCCATGAATCCTGTCTTTCCTTCTTCTTTGATGCTGAAAGAGGTTGCAGTTCCACCTTTGCATCCCGTTTGTTTATAATTTGATGCAGCTCTTCCTTCTCCTCAAACTTACCATAATGAGATTTGTTCCACCCTGCTAAGAAGATCCGTAGCATATTGAGTTTTTGGTGCAGGGTGTATCCTTTCATGCTTGTAATTTGATAAGAATTCCATTCTTTTTGAATCATCTCACCGAAACCTTCCACCTCTGTTTAAGGATTCAAACAATCTTTGGCCCCAATTTATGACTCCTGTTTTAAGAATCACTAGACAGTGATCCGAGAGACCCCCGTTCAGTCCATGCAAAAATAGGTCTTGCAAAGTATTCATCCATTAACAAGAGAGGAGCATGCAGTCTAGTCTACTGCAGCACGTGCCTCTGTCATTATAGCGGGTGAACTTCCGTCTCTGCATAGGCAAATCGTGGAGACGATTTTGGAGTATGAATCTGTTGAAATCTTCCATCTCACGGGGTTATAGGAGCTGAAATACTTATTCTTTCCTCTTGAAAGTCACCAGTTAAACACCAATTTTCCCCCGTGATTGTTCCAACATTTGTGACAATCTCAGCCACAAATTCTGTTTAGCTTGAGTTTCAGTTGGGGCATATATGTTGACAATGTGTACTAGAATCTCTTCCGATCCCCATTTCCCTGTTGTACAAATGAAACCCTCTTCAGTGCGTTGCTGAAGCATTTTGAATATGTTCGTGTTCCATATACTTAATGTATTAGATTTTGTTTATGTGAAAAGATAAATAATCTCAAGTCTAATTAGGTAAACAATGTTTTATGCAATGTCAGCTAGTGCCACAACAAGGTTTACCAGTCTATTTATAAATTATATGACCACTTGCATGACTTTGATCTCAAATGTCACAGTTCTTAGAGGTCAATTGGATATTTTTGGTAGGGCATTAGACCAGTTCTCTCTCTTCTAGATAGGAAAATTGAGAGAAATATTTTCGCTCATCCACAGCTTAGACTAATCTGGAGTGCTTTTCGCCCACCTCAAATCTTAATTAGCAATATGTGATATTATACTATTAGCACATTTAAGAATATTTTCTCCATATTTTACAAGATACAAATTACTACAGGCATAAAGCACGTTGGTGGAGATATGTTTGTAAGCGTGCCAAAAGCTGATGCAATATTTATGAAGGTAATACTAATTTTTAGTTCATGCTTTTATTTCAGCCAAAATAAATGCATTATACCAAAGCTATAAGTTTTCATGCGGCCTTGAGGCCACATGGCTATCACATCTATTAAATATTTAATGCTTAATTAATAGTTGTCACATTTATATCACATATAGCGAATTGTAATTTATTTATAAGATCTGTTCGAGAAGTCGGTCGTCTAATCCGTCTAGGCATTGGGAGGTCACACTCTGCTCAGTCCGATTATTGCCTAAGCACCCGCAGAGGGGCACCTAAGTGCTTGACGGATCCTGACCGACCAGGGACTGCCCAATACTTTCTGGAACACAGTTTGTAAGTAGCTGTGACAGTGTTCGAGAAAGTGGTAGGTAGACCCTGGGTGGCCAGGGCCCGTTCAGTGCCTAAGCGGCCTAGTCGCCTGCCTAAGAGGGCTTTTAAGCGGCCTAAGCAGTAATTCGGGCAAGGCGGAGGACAACATACTAGCGCTTAGGCGCCGCCTAAGCAGTCTACGCGACCTACTTCTCGAACCTGTGACAGACAATCACGGGTACTAATTTGTTAATTTTCCCATCTCATGCACAAATAGGTGGTCATTCATGACTGGGATGACGAACAATGTGTGATATTGTTGAAGAACTGTTATGATGCATTACCGGATAACGGAAAAGTCATAGCCGCAGATTCAATCATAGGAGATGAAATCGGCTTTAAGTGCACCGTGGCGTTTGATATTATCATGCTTGCACACGCTCCCAGTGGGAAGGAAAGGACTGAAAAGGAATTTCAAGCATTGGGAAAGAAAGCTGGATTTAACGAAGTTCGGAAAATTTGTCAGGCTTTCAACCTTTGGATCATCGAATTTATTAAATAACTAGTATATGGTTGTGAGTAGCGTCCCCTTATCAGTCACTTTATCAGTCAATTTTGCCTTATAAGTCACTTTGACAAAATAAGTCTGTTACATAAATGGGCACCTTATGCCTTATAAGGTAACTGATTTGAAAAAATATTTATTCAACTTGATTAAAAAATAAGGTGACTAATAAGTCTTTCATTCTAATTTTACACTTGACTTTATTATTCTATTTTATTTTCATACAATGGAAGACGAGGCTAAACCAAAACAAACAAACAGAAAGAGAAAAAGAATAGAAAGACTCCTAGGGTGGGTCAAAACGACGAGGAGCAGTTGTCGGAGGTTGGCCCCACAGAACCAAACTTCGTACAGTACAAGCGGATGTCTAAGTATTTTGAATTTATGAAAATTTACAATATTATTTTCATTATTCTAAACTTTATTGTTAATATTTAAAATATTAACTATTTATTTAAACAATAAATTAGAATTATTAAATATAAAAATATTTTTTATTCAATAATAATTGCGATATATAATATTATTAAAAAAATACAATAACAATATAAAATAACGTCATTTATGTCATTTTACGAAAATCAGTCGCCTTATCAGGTAAATTTGCAAAACAAGTCTAATCAAATTAGTCACCTTATCAGCCATCATTCACTTTATCCATCAGATTTTCTAAATACAGACTATGTCTTGTGATTATATTCACTAAATAAAATATTGAAGTATTTAAGAAAAATATATGATAAAAAATAAAGATACTTTTATTATTAAGAAAAAATATGTAATAAAAAATAAAGTGTCATAGATATACGTTATAGATATAGTGATTGGAACAGTTTTATAAGGATAAGACTGCTGTAACCGCCGGTCCTTACCTCTATATAAAGAGGATTATAGAGAATAATAAAGAACACAATTTTACGCTCTTCCAATCTTCTACTTTTCCTTCTTGTAGAACTCTTCAGATTACAACACGTTATCAGCACGAGCCTCTACAAAAAAATAGGTCAACCCTGAAAACCCTATATTCTTGCCAACCAGCAATGCCGTTTCACCTCCGCTTCCCCATCTCCTCCTTTGGTGTGTGCCTCGGCGTGAGCAACCAAGATATCATGTGGAAAACCCTAGCCACCTAAAACACCCAAGAGGGGAACCTGGTAAAGATGAAACCGACTGCAATTTGTGAAGAAATTCTCGACGAGAAAGATTACTTTGTGAAGAAAACATCTCAATAAATCTTCAAAACTATGGTCTTTCCACCGCCACGATTTCCCAGCGGACCAGCCCGCCGCCGATGGAGGAGAAGCAATCGCGGACTACAAAAACACGTACCGACACACGGAGGAGGACCAGGTGCTGGACCATGTCGTGTGCTACCACACCCACGCGGTTGGATCCAACCAGTGCTGCTCGACCGTCTCGCAACGTATCTCTGCCCCGATCTCCACCGTGTGGTTCGACACTTCAACAACCCACAGGCATACAAGCACTTCGTCAAGAGCTGCCATGTGGTCCTCGGCAGCGGTGGCTTCGGCATGGTCAGTGAGGTCCAATCATATCTGGCTTGCCAACTGTGAGCAGCACGGAACGGCTGGAGATCTTGGACGACGAGCGCAGGAAAATTTGTGACTGTGCCCTGTATTTTCGAAACCCTTGCTAAATTGCCCTGCCGCACGGGTTGTAACCGCACGGCAGGGCTCCGCGCGAATGGAAGCCGCACGGACACTAATCCATGCGGCTTCCTTCAGCGCGCCCTCCTTAATTCGTCATTAAAGAGGGCACGCGGGTTTCATCCGTGCAGATTAACGTCTGCGCGGATGAAACCCGCGCGGCAGGGCAAGGCCGCGCATTTGTTAAACGCGCGGCACCCCCAATTTATATCCACCCCAACGCTTACATTTACCTACACCTACAAAACAGATATCATACAAAGTATATATCTATAAGCTTTCAGCGCGAAGTATAT
>JAOYMZ010036422.1:0-15826 GCA_025802335.1 Pinguicula primuliflora | reverse complement strand
TTGTTTACTGTTTTTGTCTATCTCCTGTTTACTGCCTGGAATTCTGCCAGTATTGTTAGGCATTATGACCTTGAACAAGGCTGCTAAAAAACGTGAGGAGGTAGGGTACTGTGTGAATTGCAGTTGTGCTAAGTGCAGGTACTCTTTATACTCTTTATATGTGCTAAGTGAGGAGATAGGTAGGGCACGACTATTTGGCACGATAATGACGCACTTTATATCACAAGTTGTGCGGGATAGTGTGTGGGTCACACCACCATAAGATACAGTCGTGTCAATGTCATATCAAACAGTCCTGCGGTAGAGCACATCTCGCACATCTCACGTGCAGGTACTCTTTATCTTCTTTCAGTTTTTTGTTTGTGATTTGGTACAATATTATTTATTTATTAGGGCTTCTGATTTTGTAGGGAAACACTTGATGATATTTCAAAATCAGTTGGTGGAGGAGGTGGGGTTGCTGTTGATGGGGTTGTTGTTCGTACCGGCTAGGTCAATTCTATTCTCCCCTCTTAATGCTATGTTTACTAAATGAGTATTTAACTTTTGTGAAACTACTATTTTGTACAAAAAAAAACCCAACAAAACCTGTCTTCTTCTTCGCCGTCGACACTTGGTAGGAAATCATCTAGCAATTTCCGGCGATTTCGATAGGAATCACCTGCAATTTCGCTTCTTCTTCGAGAAAACCATTTAGTAGTTTCGTTTTCCCCGAATTTTGCAGGAGAGTTGGTAGTGTACTGGTAATCTCATTTTAGTGGGTGTTCTGCAATTTTTTTTTGGAGTGGAGGATAGTTGTTACTATTAAATTTATTTTAGTGGGAGTTCTGCAGATTTGTTAGAGTGGAGGAGAGTTGTTACTGCATATTTTTTTGCCATCCTATCCTTGCACCTTCAATCTATTTTTGTTCGGCTTCTAGCTATCCAAAATCATATTTTCCCGTGAATTGAAATAGTGTTTTGACTTAAAAAAAACAACGTATACATACTTTTTTAATATTTAATTAAGTATAGGATACAAAACGACGTCGTTGTACACAAAACGACGTCGTTTTACCTATTTTAAAAAATACAAAACGACGTCGTTTTATACCAAAGGACGTCGTTTTGTATACCATACTTAATTAAATATTAAAAAAGTAAATATCACTAGCATTGTTGAAAAAAAAACCTATTAAAACGAAGACGTTTTCAATTGTTACTAAATTTTGTAAAATATGATTTAATCTTTATTTCTTCTTACTGTCAATACCGCTGCCGCTTAGGTTTGGTACATGAATCTTGGATGTGGGTGGGTTTAGTGATAAGACTTGCATGGGGCTTAGTGTTCGTTCTTAAGAGTTTTTATTTTCCTGCAAACATGCCCTTTTATGCATTTAAATCTTATCTTTGTTTCTAAAATGCAGGTGCGGGAATCCGGAATTATATTTGATCATGTGATCATTGGAATTGCATCCAGTGTATCACAAAATCCAGCTAGTTTCAAATCTCTAATTGCTCTATTGACATTCAGAAATTCTGTTTTGAACTTACTCTTTACTGTGCTTCAATTAAATGCTAGAATGACTCATATTTTGGTATGGTATATCAGTACTTTGTTTTTGTTTGAGCCATTCAGTCTATGAAATGAATGTGCACAGGATGTTTTAGTATTGCTATAAAAAATTGCATTTGATTGCCTGTCTTTTATTTTACATTGAATATGTCTGTTTTTTTTTTGTTTCTCTTAACCTATTCTTGTCATAATTAATACAGTGAAAATGCTTAGTATTATTACATGTCCATTGGCTGGTTCTAAGTAATGTGAAGACTAGATCCAGTAACAATGAAGCAACTAAATCATTATTTACTGCGCCAAGCGTAGCCTTTCATAACAAAACAAGATACTTGTATATATCTAACTCAAATAGCTCAAATGATGTGGAGAATCGTACCCACAACTATAATCAGCCATAAGACAAAAACCGTAAGTTCTATAGAACTGAATTGAACGTGCCATGATATTAAATAACATGCAATATTTCCCAACCAAGAATTTGATCCCGTCATCGAGACCAAACTCTCTAAATAATCTGTTATTGCATACCATCCAATGTAATCATCCGAATCATCTTTGTGCACTTTCAACCGATGAGTCTCGGCATCATACACCAGAACACACTCAATGAAATCAAATCCGTGCTTCACCGGGGAAGGCTTCGTGATGTGACCATTTAATAACAATCCCGCTCTAGAATTTACCGTGGGATTCCAGGCAGAAGATAACACTTCATCGCGGAATTGGGCCGACCCGGAATTAGGAATATGATGTAATCGCAAGAGCACTTTACCATCTGATGTAAGACCTATACGGACAATTGGTTTTTCCGCTCCATGGAGTCCTAGTGGTCTAAGAAATGGCGTCCTCACAGATAGTCTCATTGTGGAGATGGCCAACACTTTGATCCATGATTTGGGAGTGGTGGGATCAGTCGTGGACCAGATCTCGAATTCATCTCTGGTGGGATATAAGTTGATCATGATGACAGAGAGACGTCCTCTGAAAATACCCGGACTGCAACCTATAACTACATCGGGAGATGACATCGGTATAGCAAATTGTGCAAACTTCTCATCTGCCAAGTTGAAAACGACCAACGATACAACATATTCGTCTACTATATTCGTAGTTGTCCAGTGCAACTTCCCTTCAAAACAGAGGCAGGCATGTATGAAACCGAAGCTATCCGACTTTGTGAATGTGGTCCGGCCGTGAGAAAGTCTTCGCCACATATTCATCTTCAGGCTATACCTCGCAATCCAACCGTTCGATTTGCAACCGAGTAAGACCTTATAGTCCTGATTCTTGGAGTCGTACCAGAATCCGGCCAATCCTTCGCCGAAGGAGAACACGACTGAGACTCTCCTGCATTGATGTAGAGCTGGGTTCCAGAATACAAGGACAGTTTTGTCCAACCTGGGACTCGTGATCAGACATATAATTCCATTACAGTGGCCGATGACATGAAGACTGTCGAGGTGCAGTGGTGTGCTGGGCAGGACCGTGTTCTTCAGTTTGTCCACTCTACATTTGATATCATCGTCGTGAGAATCTGAGCAGTCGTATCTTATGGAGAAAATATGCTCCGTGCGTTTGTTGTTGTTGTGTTTGATGTGGGAATGTATGAATTTGTGGGATTGGATAAGATTCTGCCATGATTTGGCCACGATGGTGAATCAGAGCAGTGATTTGGGGGGAAGGCGAATGAGGATTTTACTGGTTATGTCCTCAGGGATGTGCAGAGGTTTACTGCTGGGATTCTCCATAGATGATGAAGAATGAGGAGGAGGACTGGAGGAGGGAACGATACACAGTGGGTGAAGAGGTTTTTTTTCTGGCAAGGGATACACCATTTATATATTATAGTACAGAGAAGAGAAGAAGATGATTGGTTGGAGGATTTGTTGCTAAATCCCACAAACACGGACAACTGGAACAGAGACCATTTGACTAGGTGGCGGACAACAAAAATTAGTTTCAATAACTTATCCATCCCTCTTCCTCCGTGCAGGGTTTATTTACATTATATATATCCATTTACATTATAAGTAACTTATCCAACGCGAGATGGTTTCTGGGATGGCACCAGTGCCAGTGCCGTTGCTGCAGTTTCCAGGGGATGGAGAATGTTTTGCAGTTTCATTGGTAAAGCTGCTTATTTTTGACAGTTTGCTCTGTTTTTCATTGGTATGAGTGTTTTAGTTCCTTGGTTGGTTGCATTCCCTTTCACTTGCACAATGGCAATGTTTTATGATCGGATCAATGAACGGAAGTAGTACATGAAGATGAATTGAATGAACAAAATAGATTGTTATACAATCTGCTAATTTATCATAAATGAATATGCTGGAATTCATTTTTCTAGTTTGGGAGACCAAAGAGGAATGAACTGATCCATTGTTCCTTGAAGCTGCTGCTTCTCCATAACGTTTCTGATTCTGATAAACTATGTGAGCTGGGAAAGCAGAAAGATAAATCCAGCGGATTAAAATTTGGCATTCACAGTAAATGAGAGTTACTCAGTTAGATAGACATCGTAAGAAGACTTCCCCTGTCATTGGCCTTCTCTTTGAATCACCTCTGGCCATCCTCGTAGAAGTTGGAGTCATCCAGCAGAGAAGTTGTCTCCTTGAAGATGGTCGGCGTTTATATTCCTTGTTCCAGTTCAATCTGGTAAGGAGAAGTAGGTATATGGAAGTACCCATCAAAAAAAGGTATATGGAAGTTGTTTGACAGCAGAAACCGATGTTACGAAGTTTCACTACATGGTTTGACAATGCACCTCCTGTGTATCCCTGGAACGAGGCACGGGCCTGTTGTCACAGTTACGTCCGAGTCTGATGGGTACATCTTTGATGATGTGCCGCTGAACGGTGAAGAAACCATCCCACAAATCAATCTGCCAAAACTGCATTGTTTTAGAAGAAATCAACGGGACCAATCATCTCAGCTACACTTACAAATTGTCCGCTACCATTCACCTGAAACGTAAGAGGATTGATTCTCAGAACATACACACCTACAAAAAGATGAAGGGAAGAGGGTCATTTTGCTCCAATGTTACAGGGACAAGAAGCTTAGTGGAAGAAAAAAAAAATAGAAAGATGGGACACTTTTTGTCTGTTCTCCTGACTTTTGAATCAGCATATCACGGAAAGTATCATCCAGTTTTTTATTACTTGAAGCACTTCTGAACATCATCCTCGCCGAAAGACTTGATCGCGCGAAACCTTGCATCCTTGTATTCAGTCTGAAAATCTGGGAAATTAAACCTGCTCGTGTCGATACCCAGGTTGGGCCATTCAACCTTGGATCCTGGGCCACGAGTTAAGTTCCCTGGAGTCTGAGTTTCTTCCAAAACTTTCTTGGGACGTGAATCTGAGATTATTGTTCAAAGCCCCACCATTTGGATTGTTCCTACTCAGAGGCCTCGGGTCACTATTTATCGAAAACCACAACATAAGCATGGCATTTAAAAGAACAGCAACGCTGACAACATAGACCATAAAAAGATACCTTGTTCAATGGCTTTGTGGCTGAGGTTGATTACTTCACTTGGCTTTGAAAAATTAGAAGAGTGCTGGATTTTTGAATTCACATCAAACCTGAAGATCTCCTCTGGATATTGGCATTCGATTTTGCAACGTGACATATGCTTCATGGAGCATCCCGGGCCTGTCATATGCTTCACCGGACCAGACGCAGACATTGTGCGAGTGGAGCTCCTGGGAACAGAATAATTCTGACCATGAGTGTAACTCAGTTTTCCAGTTGACTGACACATATAATTCCAGTTGGACCATCACACTCAACCGAATTATGTTTTGTTTGAGCACCCTGAGAGATTAGAAAACCATATAATTAAATCCATTGAGACCATTGAAAACAAGCTAGGTGGAGAAGAGCTTACCTTGTCTGCTGCACCGGAATCATCACTGCTGCTAAGAACCACCAACTTCTTTGTGAGCAAGGTTGAGAGATGGGAAACTTCCATTATTAGAATTCTGATATCTAAAAGTAATATAAAAGTTAATATATCAACGCGAAGTGAATGCACGGGAAAAAAATTACCCTGCATCTAAGCATAAGACTAACAAATATAGAGTATTCTACCCGAGGTCCAAAATGTTCACTCAAGAAAGTATTCTATCATTTCCCTTATGAGACAAGGTGCATCAAAATATTATCAAAAGAATAATGAACGAACAAGTCTATAATGTCGATTTGAGCAACAAAATTAAATTAAATTAATTAACTCCACAGCACAGAGGAACAATGGACAATTTTTCAGATGGCATAAACCAATAAGGTTAAAGGTTAGAAGTGATAATACAATTACATTGGAAATTATAACCGATCAATTCACCCGAGCTACTACATAATTTAGATTGCACCACATTGTCCATTGCCATGGGCTTTCTTAACAGATTGCACTTTAAGTTTAAACTACATGCAATTAAAGCTTACGGAAGCCTCAACAGAGCATACATGCAATGTATCTACTACATTTTTTCCTGCAGGATTGAATGAAGCATACAATCTGTTTGGTGTTTACCCAGCCACTTGCTCACCCCTGATCGAAAAATATTAAACGTTGAAGGAAGATAAAGATACTGCATGCCTAATAGTATAATAAAATCTAATCCACATTTGCATAATCTATTCTAGAAGAAAAAGTAAGAGAAACTGCAGAAGACATTACTTCTTTATGAAAGATTCAACCATGGCCTTCCTCTCTTCTTTTGAACGTCTAATCCTTGATTTTCTTCCCCCAGACTCATTGCTGGCCGCAGTTGCAAATGCCTGTCCAGGCAAGCCACATCTAATT
Organism: Pinguicula primuliflora; assembly: GCA_025802335.1. Lineage (NCBI taxonomy): Eukaryota > Viridiplantae > Streptophyta > Magnoliopsida > Lamiales > Lentibulariaceae > Pinguicula > Pinguicula primuliflora. The sequence continues at coordinate 9,458 of JAOYMZ010036422.1, read as the reverse complement.
GCATGCATGACTTGGATACTAAAGAGGATGTAGATCAGCAAGAGAGAAGTAGGAAAGACAGATTCTCCAGTGTAAATTTACAGGTGATTTGTTCATGTATCATGAGCTACAGACAAGCTGAATGTGAACCGAAAACATTGCGGCTTATAATGAATCAAGCAGTTCAAAAATGTGAAACCAGTTTACATGTCAGGGAATTAATATAAGAGATTATTGTTTTTCACTAATTGAATAGATGCCTTCCCATACCCAAATGGTTCTATAGCACTATAGAGTGACAATCACAACTTAAAGTCTATCCACTGTACAACTCATCACTCAACCATTGAAGGTCGCAACAAATATGTATGGGAAACAGCATTCATGAGCATTTGTGATAGAATCCTGAATAGTAATATTAGTAATTAGTCTAGCATTGCTTCATTTTTTTTTCAGCAGCCTTCCCACATTTCCCTCATAGTATACGACTAAACGTACAGAAATTGAAGAATAGCATCTTCAACAGAACCAGCTAAAACCTTGAAGTACAGAAATTCAAACTTCCACTGAGAAGAACACTAAAATTAATGGGAAAACGGAAAAACAGGAACACATCTCAAACTCGTACATGATACTTAACAAAACCTACAGAAACAAACGAAAATTGAAGATTGAACTTCACCGTGAGGGCTTTGGACGACAGTGAGGGGAGCAAGAATCTTAAACCCCTACGCTAGAGCTAACCGAACCGAAGAATGATGGGCGAAAGTGGCCCAACCCAACCAGATTTTTTAATAAATCATTTATTTTTATAGTTTTATAAAAAAACAAATGCTAATAGTCATATTCTCGTACTAAAGGATCCCGAGATTCTGAATTATAATCCTTCATGATTCAACAGCTAAAATCAATAACATTTTAAGAATGTAATTATTAATTAAAAATCAACTTAGAGATGAAATTCACCGGGTGTCTGGCAAGCAAGAAATCAGGTGATTTTCAACGAGTATGAATACAAGACAGACGATCTGGTTTGATGGGTCAAGACGATGCTATGGACATGGATGACTGCCCGACCGAATAGATTTTTGGACACCATCCTTTTGAGTTGGCATATTAGTCCGGATCCCATTTTAGCCCAAATATAACTTCTTGTATTGGGCTTCAAAGGTGAGCTCGAATAACATGTAAATACTCTTCACTTCTTTAGTATAAATATGCTTAACCAAAAAATATGAGAATAATTTTAGCAATTGACCACAACACCAACACCTAAGATTATAATTCGGTATTGTATTTCATTTATCAGAACACAAGCATTCAGGATTAAAGAATTTTTCCTTCCATATGACTACTTATAAGTATCATCACAAAGGTATAAAATGATTTTTAGTCAGTCATTAAAATCAAAATCTGAAATCATCTTTTTGCACGAGCAAAATTGTTAATTGTCCCAAGTAATCGAAAATTATTTCTATCATAATATAATTTATTTTAAGAAAATAGGATGATAATGGACTAATATGGATCATGATTCCTAAACCTCTTAACCATGTGTGCTTCCCACTCAGCTACGAGTTTTTCATATATTATTTTGGTCATATATGATTCATTTTATTCGAATATTTTTATCATTGTACCTAAATTATTTAGATATTAATTAGGTCAAAATTAAGATTAATTTGGAATTATAATTAAATTTTGATTAAAAATCATATTTTAAATATCAGGTATATCATATATCGTCAAAGAGGTGAGGACCTAATGTTCCTTGAAGTGACAATTGTACTAAAAGATCAGAGGTTTAAACCCCTCAACGATATGAGCATGTCAAGTGTGGTTTATCTCACTATCGTGATTTGCATCCTATTGCAGTATAGCGTTGAATTATCAAATTCGGTGAGGTTTCCATACATTATTGGAAAAAATGGATCAAATAACCCACTCCAAAAATATCGTATATCTAATATTGAAGGAAAGAGGAATGTGCATACTAAAAGCCGTTTTGCACGAGGTGCTTATGCTTCTAATTGTGCTTATAAATCCCTTTTTAAAATAAAATGAGTGTTTTGCGTAACATAAGTACTAGTGCTTGTTCTTATTTTTAAACCTCTATCTTCTTAAAAATAAACACCTCATGAGATGTTTTTTTCCCTTCTTAAAAATAATCATTACATTTTGCAATAATATTCAAATATAAATATTTGTACGAGCAAATTAACCTTATTAAATATATTTTAATTAAATAGATAAAGGTTATTTTAGTAATCCAATATTAAGTTTGTTAAATATAATTAAAATAAAATTTTAAATGATTATTTTGAAGCACTTGCGCTCGTAATCAAATTCGTAGTACCTCCGATAATGCTCGTAATCAAATTCACAGTAAACAAGTTTCAGTATTTGATTACGGTCGTTAAAAACTACGAAAATAACTGTAATCAAAAGCTATCACATATAGTAAACGGACCCTTACAATCTAAAACCAAACAAAAATTTTGTAGTCAAAAACCTTTCTGCCTCATTTTCGTGACATGTGGTGATGTGGGTATCCATTTAATGCGTCTTTTTTTAATGCGTCTCCCTTTTTGTGTGATAAATTTATTCTTCTATCTTTCGCAACACAAAGATAATATTATTTAATTTATTCTTGTTGGGGTTACATAATCATATTTAATCTAAGTTTTTATTGGCACAACTGGTGGAGTGGAATCTGTGATGTAATCATATTTATTCATGGACTGGCGTGTGTTGAAATACAGTAGCTATCTGCTAGAGACCTGCAAAGTCAATTGTTTCAAATTTAAGTTTTTACAGCTGTAAAAACTATTTTTCGGTCATTTACTCTGTAATTTTTTTTGTGTCCGAGTTGGGTAGACTAACAATGGGATGGGTATACTGACATGGGATGAGGTGATATTTAGTTTTTTTTTGTTTTTTTACTTATGTATGTTAATGCAAGGGTGGAATTGTTCTACTTTCGTGGGTGAGACTCTCAAAGAAGGCTCACAGCATTTGAGGTAGCTGCCCTGCACTCTTGAATCTTGAGCCCCAAACCTCGCCATACCTCACTGCTAAGCCCCTTCATGTTTGTTTATTACTAAAATGCGGAAGCTAAAAAGCATAAGCATGAAACCATTTTGAAATCTTTAGTTGAATATGTGGAAACATAACAACTGTTCTGCTGGAACTCCGGTCAACTCAACATGGGAAGGAGAATAAATTGTAAACTAACAATCAGACTCATTGTGAAAACATAACAACTGTTCTACTGGAACTCCGGTCAACTCAACATGGGAAGGAGAATAAATTGTAAAGTAACAATCAGACCCATTTTGAAAACATTGTTGAATATGGTGGTAAATTTTCATCCTAAACCCTCCATTCTTCTATAAAATTAAGATTTGTCTTAACCCTAAACTTCTTCACAATTTACATTTTACATCACAACTTACAATGAATATTGACGGAGCAGATGCAGTGCAAGGCGGTGGCAACATCGGTGGCGGTAGCGGCTATCCCCATAACTAACTCCAAACCCGAACCCGACCAAGGAAGGGTCTTAGAAGGATGGAAGAATGTGTTGCCCTTTTCAATCAATGTATGCACAATTTCTGGAATGGTATAACCAATGTTGTTCATTATGTGAAAGACCTTGGAGTCAATAACAACAACGATGGTGGCGAACGTCTTGGGTGGTGGCTGCGAAGTAATGCTTACCTCACCTTTCTGTTAACTGTAGCTTTTACCCTACTTGTGCTGGTGGGCTTGGAGAGTTATTATCTGATTGGATTTCTTATCCTTGGCTACATTTTCACTTTTATCGTGCTTCTATGTCTAAGATCTCGTGGAAAGCTGGCTCGACCACTTGGATGGGGTGGTACTGTGCTAGGAACCTGGTTGTTGTGTGAATTGGTGTAAGTCTAGGCTACTTGTTTACCTTTGGTCAGATCAACAAAGTATTTCCTAGCCGAAATCAAGTTCTGCATCAAGGTTTTGTTTCTGTGGCTATATTTACTTTTATAGAGTTGGTTAGGCCATATGTAGACTTTGGTCTACCACCACTATTTGCCCAGCAACCATTAAACTCAGCCTTGAACCTCAAGAAAGAAATTGAGGACACTTTGAAATTGAGGACAATGTCAAAGTATTGTAACCAACCCTCTAGAAGTGAAAGCGTGCCTATGAGGGAGCGGTCACTTGGATTTATATTGTCGGCTCTGCTGTTCTTCTGCTAGTGTTTACCTTGGTGAATTCTCTCTCCACTACATCATACTATTCCAACCAAAACTTTGATATTCGGAGTGGTGCAATCGTGAGAAATGAATATTATTGCAGACATTGTCGGTGCGAGGATTGGAGGCATAACTGATCTATTTATCTTCTTTGTTTCTTATTTAACTATATTGTTTTCACTATTTAACTGTACATTTGTATTTTCAAAGGAACATCCGCCAAGCACAACTAGATGTCAATAAAGCAGCGGCAGTGGTAGCGGAACAGGCAACGGCAGTGGCAGCGAAATAGGCAACAGCAGTGGCAGTATTACAGGCAGTGGCAGTGGCAGTGGCAACGGAACAGGCAGTGGCAACGGAACAGGCAGTGGCAGCGCAAGAGGAAGTGCAAAGCGGACGAGGTAGCAGCAGCACAACCATAGGCAGTGCAACCACAGTCTAAACTGAGTCCATTTATAATTCTGTCTAATCTGACTATTCTGTCTAATCTGACTTGAACTCTATTCGGGACCTCCATGTCTAATTTTCCATTCCAATTCACTTTTGACCAGGATTTGGAACGCTTACGATTTGAATTATTAGTGTTTTAGATTTTGATTGCATTATTTTTTGAGATTGTTAATTATTTTGCTCACCCACATTAGAATGGGGTGTATTGGATTTTTTTTGATAGGTAAGAGTTTTATTTATCAGAAAATTATGTACAGTATCGCATTTTCGGGGGTTCCCGCACGTCGAACAATTTCAATAGCCTCTAATCATCCCTATTGTAATTTACTTGATCCCGGAGTTCCATTTGAACCAGCATATCTAGGTGATCCTAAACCAAATTCTCGATTAGTTAATTATCATTCGTATTAAGTTATTGCATTTTGGGTGTCCCTATTTCAAACTTAGTGGTATAAAAAAAGTCGAATGTCTTGAATTTTCGATGTATCAAAATTTCGGTGAATTTTGGGTATAAAAAAGTGATAGTAACTCGACTCACGACTTGGAAGTCTAGGCATCAATAACTTGAAGGAACAATTCGCTGCAAATTTAGCCTATCAAAAACATTGTGTGTATTGAACACCCAAAACTGTATTGAAACTAAAATATCAAACCGCTTCTTGAATCCTTGATTGAGATGATTCAGAAATTTGTCCGGCCAGTAGAAAATCGAACGTGAGAGAGGATGGAAAAGCTACACAGACATCTGGACAAAAAATGAGAGAAATAGGGTTTTAGTGAAATTACTGAAAAACCTTTCTTATTATGGATATTTTAGTCCTTTAGCATTTGAAGACGAAGAGGCAAAATGTGATGAAGTGGCTGGTGATGTGCGAGCCACGTGATAACATCTGCTGATGTGGCAAATGAAGATGAAAAATTGGGCTTGCACTATTGGCCAAATTATGCACAAAATTCTGAATTTACTTCCGCCTAGATTTCCAGTGCAAATATTATGAAGAATTTGGAAGAAAAAAAGAATTCATGAATTTTTGATTGTGGAACAACAGATATCATCACTTATGATTTTTCTAATATTATTACAGTACAGCAGTCGAAGAAAAAGTGGTTCAAACAGCGAATGGTGAATTTGCTCATGTTAAATGAGCTAGCATTATTGACATCTCTCCCACTATGAGGCTTTAGAATTGTTTATATGTTCCCTCACTATCTTATAAGTTGTTATTCATAAACCATATTACAAAGGAGCTTAACTGTATTGTAATGATGTATTCAACATTTTGTGTCTTACAGGATATCCGTTCGAATGGGATAATTGAGCGTGACACTGAGAGGAATGACCTTACTATGTTGACGAAGTGGATTCGGCGAGAATGATACTCTTAACTCAGGGAACAACTGACTCCAAAAGTTGGCTGTGGCATCGATGCCTTAGTCGCCCTTCAAATAAATATCTTCGCTGACACTTGAGATGAGTAAACCACCTGTTCTGGTTCATGAAGAAGACGTAGTGGGGTGGCAACCTCAAGGATCCTTATCGGTGGAGACTCCGATAAGTACAGTATCTCAATCTCCTAATTTGATTGATTCTATGGATATTTTGAAGGCTGACCATCATGCAGATCTTGTTTCTCTTGTGACTCCGAAGTATAGACTCCATAATCGTGCTAATAGGGGGATTTCCAAGAAGATATTTGCTCCGGAACGTGATTCAAAGACTCAGAAGTATCCTATTGCAGACATCACGAGGGGAGCATGTCTGAATCAGCTTGAGCCTTTGCTACTGCCGTATACAACAAGGACATTCCTCAAAATGAAGTTGAAAGTATGGGAATTCCGAAAGGATGCATTCAAACTTGTGGAGTGGACTACTCATAGACATTCTCTCATGTGGCCAAACTAGATACCATTTGAGTTTTATTTTCATTGACTGCTAAACTAGATTGGCATCTTCACCAATTTGATGTGAAGAATGTTTTTCTTCATGGCGAACTAGCAGAAGAAGTTTATATGGAGGGACATATCTTTCCTCAACAATGGAACTATTTTGATGCATATCCTTGAACATTGGGTGTCGGATCTCAGAATTCCTTTTTAGATATTAACCCCCTAAAACGGATGTAGTTTATTTTGATCTTTCTACGCATTAGCAAGTCTCTCAAATATGTAACGAAAAAACTTATGCCAAAGATTATAATAGGTTTAGATACAGAACGAGTAACTAACATAGTTGGCTTAATTGTGAGATCACTAATTACTAATCCCACATACATAAAGATTCTAACATAAATAAATCAACAGCTCTGGTTATCCAAACAATTCTTGGAGCATTTGCTGAGGCTTCGGGTCAGACTATTAATCCAACTAAGTCTTTCTTCGGGACCTCACCAAGGTTGGATGCAAATGTCTCAAACTAGGTGGAGGGAGTTCTCGGTATCAATAGAGTGGAGGACCCGGGGCTGTACATAGGAGTCCAATTCATACATGGGTGAGTCACTAAGACCACACACGAGGGATCCTTGATAAAAATTAGGAAAAGAGAGAACTCATAGGCCCTAAAGTGCATGTCCTTAGCAGGCAGGCTAGTTTTGTGCAAAACGGTTCTAGCAGCGCTACCGCTCTATCAAATGCAAACAGTCTTGCTTCTTATCGCTATTGCCATAGAAATCGACGAGGTGGTTAAGACCTTTCTATGGGGGTACCCCGAGCATCGCCAACAGTCCCTTGTTCGTTGGGAGGTTGTCTGCTTGCCAAAACAGAATGGGGATTGAGCTTGAGGAATGCCATAGACACCAATTTGGCATTCATGCTTAAACTTGCGTGGGAGCTGTACTCAGGTACCTATAAGTTATGGACCCACCTTTTCATGGTCAAGTATCACCTTTCAGGACCAGCGTTAAGTCAATTGTATAAGATCAGGGTGGATCTCACCTATGGAACCAGATCTATATTCTCGTGGAGACTATCCGGACTAAGTCTAAATTGGTAATCGGTAATGGCCTACACACACAGTTTTGGATCGATCCCCTAATACTCTCAGCCCTCACTACACTCGCCCCTCCTGATTATTTATTATATTTAGATAACTTTGCGGACTCCACAGGGAATACCCTCCACACATTGGTCCTAGGAGATCGTACTGTTGGTAGTGCACAGCAATCCAAACTAGCTCTTCATCAGTTCCTGTGCCAAGTGGAAGGTGGTTCCACAAGGGAAAATTCACGGACAACTTCTTTCGGTGTAGTCTCAACTCCTAATTCAGCCCTCGGAAATCAAGTTTCGACATTTCCAATGCCCCCAGTCACCCACTTATAGAGTGTTTGCAACAGCTTATGTAAGCTGCTTATGGAGGTAGTACCGTAGTTTTATTTTTATGAGTGTTTGCCAGAACTGCTTCTGTTTCTGCCTCTGCGCTGCAAAAGTTGTTTTGGCCTACAATCCAAAAGCAGAGGAGGAGATGCTTCTGCGGTGGAAAAGCAGGCGGTGACATTTTTGAAAATAAACGAAATACATATGTAAGACTATATTACCCTTAAAAATTATTTATATAATTAAAATATACCATTTTATTCGAATTGTAAGGATAAAATTGAACTTTTCTTATATAAATATAAAAAAAGCTAAAAACATTTGCAAATATTACTATTAGATTTTTTCTGTAGCACCACCGTTTTTGCAAACACACACCATTTTTTTACAAATCATTTTTTTTTAATTTTCTCCATTGAAAAGTGTTTTGCAAAAGTAGAAGCATTTGCAAACACACACTTACTATGTATTCCATCCATCCTGAATAGAGGGATTATTATTTTGTAACTACACACAGTGGCGAATCCTGAGAGTATTATTAGAGAGTGTGTTTTACATATGGTGCAGATCCTGAAGATATTTGGGGGTCTAATTAGGTGGTGCGGAGGGGTGCATGTCCAAGGAAAAAAAAATTTAGGGTGTGCGGGTGCACCCCTCCCGCACCCTGACTGTCCGCCACTGACTACACAGACTAATGCTTCAGACGTATATAAAAAATAATAAATAAATAAATCAACAGTATTAGTTTTAGACCGATGGTGTTACAAACCCAAGAAAATCTTTATGTGTACAATCTTCGCGTGTACAACTCGTGTACAATTTATGTGTGGCACTATCCATTTTCGAAATTGGTCACACTATTGGAAAGCTTATACATTGTAAATAAAAATCCTCACGCTTTGGTCCGGTTTCGACGACTTTATCACTGTTTAATTTAGTTCACATTTTCCCCTTGGGTTAAATAATCCTAAATAGGGTTTTAAAATTTTCCGGCGACGAAGTCGCAAGAAATCGGACCCAAACATGGAAATTTTCATCTACAATGTATAAGCTTTCCAATGATATAACCAATTTCGAAAACGGATGATGCCACACACCAATTATACACGCAAAAATTATACACATTACCCTGCAAACCCATACCTAAATTTTCCCAATTTGTTCCTATTTTGGGCTGTCGATGTTTCGTTGTCAAAGTTTCGCTGTCCAATGCTGTTGGCCACCAGGCACCAGGACTATCAAGTTGTTCCCTTTCACTCCTTTTTGCTCAACTCGTACCTCTTTTTTTCATTCCTTTCGAGTCCCGTGGAATGAAAAGAAGCCATAAATATCTTTCAAATTATTTTCCTTCCATAGACGGAGGAGTTTTGGCAATAATGGAGTGGAGATGGCAAAAATGGGTAGGAATTGTTGTGAAAATAGGACCGATAGAGCCAAACTGCAGCTAATAATTTATAGGAAATAATATTGAAGATAAATAGGACA
>JAOYMZ010036411.1:0-15827 GCA_025802335.1 Pinguicula primuliflora | reverse complement strand
TGCTCATCTCTCTTCTTAAAATAGGTATTGACCACCATCAATTCATGCGCTACCGCCAAGTCCAACAGCTCCCGACCACTATCATTTCTCAAACCAAATCCAAAACACCCATGCGCACCTGGATACCCATCCATCCCTACCCCCACATGGGCATTAAAATCACCACCGATGAAAACCTTTTGTTTCATAGGAATACCACTCAGTACCGTATCAAACTTGTCCCGAAAAGCTCGCTTCTCACTCTCTCCTAACCCTACTTGAGGTGCATACCCACATACCACATTTACCACCTCTAACCCAATTGCGATTTTGATCGCCATAAGTCTATCGTCGTACCTTACCACTTCCACAACACATTCCTTGATCACATCTGCCTCTTTGAGGTCCTTTATTTCAAACTTGGATGATAGGAATTTCTTAGTCGCATTTATCTTACCAATACTCTTACTGAAGATTAGCATATCATTACCAAACCAAACCAAACCAAACATACCCAGTAAATCCCGCCCTTAGGCAAGGTCTGGGGAGGGTAAGTTGTACGCAATCATACCCTCATCCCTCAACAAGATGAGGAGATTATTTCCGTGAAGACCCTCAGCTCGAAAAAGAAATAAAAAATAATAATAATAAGATAAAATAAAATAAAATAAAAAAATAAAAAAAATAATAAAGTTTAAAAAAAGAAAATAAAAATAAAATCATTCATATATATAAATATGACTACGTAGTTTGATTCAACCATTTTCGAGTAGACACACGAATATGACGCATTCACTACATATCCATCACTAATCATTGTCGAGTTAAACTTTTCGTACCATTGTAGGGGTTTTTGTTTAAGTCCATAAAGAGACTTCAGTAATCGACACACCTTGTCTTCCTGTCTTGGAACCACAAATCCTTCTAGTTGAGTCATGCATATTTCCTCATCCAAATCTCCATTAAGGAAGGCCGTTTTGACATCCATCTGATGAATGAGTAGATTGTGTAGAGAAGCTAATGAAATCAACACTCTAATGGTTTCAACTTTAGTCACATGTCATTGTCAAAGAAGTTAATCCCCTTCTTCTGTGTAAATCTTCTAGTCAATAGTCTTGCTTTAAACCGTTCAATAGACCCATCAGGTCTCATCTTCTTCTTGAAGATCCACTTACAAGTGATAGGCTTACATCCTTTGGGATGATCAACTTGCTTCCATGTTCCATTTTCAATCAACGAGTCAAGCTCACTTTTAATTGCTTCTTTTCAGAAACTAATATCCACTGATTGAATGGTTTCACCATAAGTCTGAGGATCGTCACCTATCATGAAAGCACATAGTTGCTCCAGATTCAACGAGTTCGATGACTCCACTTCAATCAAGTAAGATGTGATAAAATCAGGTCCAAATGTAGTTTCTGTCCTTTGCCTCTTGCTTCTCCTAACTTCGTCAGCGGGTGTCAAGGATCTCAATGCTACTATCGATGATCTTGTCTCTTTAGAGGCACTTGCAGCAGCAGGCTGATGCAAATCAGATTTCTTGAATGGGGAGATGTTCTCGAAGAATTCAGTATATCTTGATTCTGAAATGGTTCGATCACTTAACGCCATTAACCTATACGCTACACTGTTCCCTGCATAACCAATAAATGCGCAATTATATGTGTTAAGGTCAATGATAGTTTTCTTCATATCAAGAATACCCACTTTCGCCAGACACCCCAGAACTCAGAGATAATTCAGATTCGGTGCATATCCCTTCCACGACTCATATCGAGTTTTGTCTAATTTCTTATGAGGCACACTGTTTAGTATATGACATGCCATCAGAACTGCCTCCGCCACATATCATCAGATAATCCAGAACTCAAAAGCATTGCATTCATCAAGTCCTTTAGTGTCCTGTTCTTCCTCTCAGCTATACAATTTTGCTGAGGAGTGCGAGGAGTACTTACCTCATGTATAATCCCATTCTTCTCACAAAATTCCTTCAGTTGAACAGAACCACATTCACCTCCTCTATCAGATCTCAATCGTTTTATCTTCTTATCCAACTGGTTTTCCACTTCTGCCTTGTATCTCATAAATGCATCCTCAGCCTCATCTTTGGCCTTCAATAAATACACTCTACAGTATCTCGAAAAATCATCAATAAAGGTCACATAATAATGATGACCATTCCTGCTTCTTGTATTCTTGAAATCTGCAAGATCCGAATGTATAAGACTGAGAAGTTTTGTTTGTCTATCAATGACTATCTTGAAGGGTTTCTTGTGGTGCTTTGCTTCAACACAAATGACACATTTCAAGAACTCACTTGTGTCAACTGCAGGTATTAGAGACTTGTCCCTGAGTCTCACCATGGAGGCCACATTCACATGTCCTAGCCTACTGTGCCAAACGTCAACAGTCTCAATCATATAAGCTGAAGTGGAGGTTTTATTAGGTTCATCAGAAAGTACATTTAAGACAAAGAGTCCTTGACTTATATAACCCTTCCCAACAAATTTCCCATTTAGAGTCAACACTAGCTTGTCGGCTTCAATCACTTGCTTGACTTTAGCCTTGTTGAGAAGACCACCAGAGACTATATTCCGACACAGGAATGGATCATACAGAACATCATTTAGAGCCAGCGTCTTCCCTAATGTTAGCTTTAAGACAACCTTCCCTTTGCCAAGAATGCCAGAAGTACTTGAGTTGCCCATGTAGCATTGTTGCCCTGATGTGTTATCCTGGAACTCTTGGAATAAGTCTCTATTTGTGCAGAAGTGTCTGTTCGCTCCAATGTCCACAATTGAATCAACTTTATTTCTATCATGTTAACTTCAGTTATCATGGCAGCAATCACGTCATCATCATCCTCATCAACGTCCTCCACTAGATTGGCTCGGGGGACACAAAGACAATTTCTCTTCTTGAATGGAGGTTTGCGCTTTGGGCATTCAAATGATCAATGACCTGGTAAATTGCAAACAAAACATATCAGCTTTCTTCCTATAGGTTTTCAGTCCTTAATCATCCTTCTTTGTTGTTCGTTTAATGTTGTTTCCTCCACCTTAAGGCTTAGGATAGAGGCGATCTGTTTCAATAAGATGAACATTAAGATAATCAGGGAAAACAGAATTGTTCCTATCCTTTAGGCGATTTGCTTCTTCAATCCTCATATGGCTAATAAGTTCTTGTAGAGTCAAATCCCTCTTCTTGTGCTTCAGATGATTCCTATAATCAGTCAAGGACGACAGGAACCGTTTGAGTAGAACATTGGATAAAGTTTTGGAGCATGGTTTAATTATGACTTATGAGTAAACCGTTCCCTGTTGCAGCAGGTAGATAAGCAAAATTATTGAGGCATGAGTATACATTATCTTTTGCTCATGGGGTTATACATTATGAGTTGATTTTTAGCTTGCCGACTAAGAATTATATGGTCTCACATTCCGCACGTGATGAATGACGGATAAGCCGAGTCTGTATTCGATTCTCTCTGACAATTTCAAAGGACTTAATTTAGAGATTTTCTTCAAGAACAGGGGAGCAAATCTTATGAATTGTAAAGACTGCGTTTTTCGGCAGAACGTTTCTGTTATTCGAAGAATTCTAGTTCATCAAATCCATTTACAGATACATATATTTTCCAAAATATCAAACACTCACACGTGTTTTTTAAAACTTTGAAAATAGTGCAAAAAGTTAAAACAAACTTATCAACTAAACAAACTGCATCAACATTTAACTAAAAGCTATTACAGCATAATTTCCATCACTCCTCCTTGATGGCAGTAGCTTTTAGTAATCCAACTTTCTGCACAAACTTCCAATGTTTATCCTTCTGTAGAGCTTTTGTAAAACCATCTGCTATCTGATTTTAACTCTTACAATAAACCAGATTGATTTCTCCTAAACTTTCTGCTTCATGCAAAGCATGATACTCTATGTTTATATGCTTTGTTTGTCCGTGCTGCACAAGATTCTTAGTTATAGCGATAGCAGATTTGCTATCACAATTTATCACTGTAGGCTTTGGTTTCAAGTACTTCAACTCCCTCAGAATTTTTTAGATCCACACTGCATGATTCATTGCAGAGGCAACAACAACATATTCTGCCTCGGCTGTGGATTGAGCTACACATTCCAGTTTATGTGTACTCCAACAAAACATAGCAGTTCCAAGAGAGAAGCAATAACCAGTAGTACTTTTCATATCATCAATAGATCCACCAAAGTCACTATCAACATATCCAAGTAACTCAACAGGAACAGAAGACTTAAACAGAATTCCATAATCTGCAGTTCCTTTTATGTAACGCAGAATTCTTTTTGCTGCAGTAAAATGAATCTCAGATGGTTTCACCATAAAACGGGACAGTAAACTAGTCATAAAGAGAATATCTGGTCTCGTAGCACATAAATATAGCAAAGATCCAATAGACTTCTATAAACCGTAGCATCACAGTTTCCAGATTCATCCTTTTTCGAAAATTTCACACCTTGGACACCAGGTGTGCTAACAGGTTTACAGTTTTTCATCCTAAATCTGCTCAACAAATCTAAATCAATTTCGACTGATGGATAAAGATACCATTTTCAATCTGTTTTACTTGCAAGCCCAGAAAATAAGATAATCTACCTTAGTCAGTAATCTCAAATAACTGACTTAGTTGTTGTTTCACAGCATCAAGGTCAGAAATTGAAGTTCCAGTAAGCAATATATCATCTACATACACAGCTAAAATGATAACATTTAAATCTGACCACTTCATATACAATGCAGCATCATTTGTACTTTTACTGAACCCCAATGATTTCAAACTTCTATCAAAAGTAAAATTCCATGCTCGTGGAGCTTGGTGTAAACCGTATAAAGCCTTATGCAATACATAGACTTTATCCGGATCTTTATTATCAATAAAACCAGGAGGTTGTTCAACATAAACACATTCATTCAAATCACCATTTAAAAAAGCTGATTTCACATCAAGATGATAAACCAGCCATTTCATTTGCACAGCAAGGGATAATAAAAGTTTTACAGTATCTAACCTGGTAACTGGAGCAAATGTTTCACAGTAATCCACTTCAGCTTCTTGGTTAAATCCCTTTACCACCAGCCTTGCTTTATGCTTGTTGATTGATCCATCAGGATTTAATTTCAATCGAAATAGCAACTTAAGACCAATCACATTTTTATCCAAAGGTCTGTCAACCAGACTCCAAGTCTTGTATTTAGCAATCATTTTCAACTCCTCCTGCATATTCATGGCTTCAGATACATCTGAAGGTTCGACTGAGGCTATTTTGCAGCTTTCATAAATTTATGATAATGACCTTATCTTCTTCTCTTTTGCTGAATCATCAAAATCATCAACCTGAGCAGATGTAGATGGCTGATCTGCTTTAGAAATAACCATCTTATTCTAATCCCAGTGTGCGTTCTCATCAAACTTCGAACTTCGACTTATAGAAAATTGCTTTGTCACTGGATGATAAACTCTATAACCTTTAGCTGCATTACTATAGCTTGTGAATATTCCAACTTCTGCTCTGCTGTCTAACTTGTCTCGCTTAACTTCAGGAATTAATATATAACAGATGCTTCCAAAGATTCGCAGATGCTCAACCGAAGGTTTAAAACCAAACCACACTTCATATGGAGTTTTGACCTTCAATACTTTACTAGGCAGTCTGTTTTGTAGATAAATTGAGCAATTAACAACTTCTGCCCAAAAACTCTTCGGCAGATGTTTTTCAAATAGCAGACAACGAGCCATATTCATCAAAGTTTTATTCTTTCTTTCACTCACACCATTTTGCTACGGTGTATAAGTCACAGTGAACTGGTGATGAATTTCTGACTCCTTCAAAAATTCTTGAAACTGATTTGAAGTGTACTCAGTCCCATTGTCACTGCGAATGGATTTTATAAGACAGGAGCTCTGATTTTTTGCCAAACTTTTGAACTCTTTGAAATAAGTAAACACCTCAGATTCCTGCTGCAAGAAATAAATCCAGTAATATATGCTATAGTCATCAATAAAGCTCAGAAAATAACGTTTTCCACTTAAGGATTCAATTGACATCGGTCCACATATATCTGAGTGTACTAATTGCAGCTTCTGAGTTGTTTTTAAGTCGTGAGTTGCTGGAAAAGGTAACTGTTGAAATTTACCTTCCTGGCAGACTCCACAAACCTCAAACATTTTTGAAACAATTGGCAAGTTCCTTGTAAGGTACGAGAAAATGTCAAGTATATTTAAATCTGAAAGGGTGTTACTTGAATGTTAATCCGAGGATTTGATTTAATTAAGTCGGGAGTTAGTTTCGTAAGTCGGGCTTGATTAAGCAAATTGGGTCGTGTCCCGTTACAATTGGATCCAAGTTAATTAAAAATTGATGGATCCAATTTGGCCCAAAAACCCTCTTGTCAGCTGATGAATCGGCCCAAAATCCCTAGTCAGCTTCGGCCCAAAACTATCCGTCATTTGTCTGTCGTGGATGCTGGCCCATGGAGTCACTACGCACTCGTGAACTCATAACCGAAGACGGGCTTTGTCCTCCTCGTACGGAGGGTTTGGGGGGTATGCGGCCGTTTCAAACTAACCGCAAGTCTTTTTTTTTATTAAATTGATTTCATTTTATTCCGTGACTTCGACGATTTTCAAGCTCGGAAAAAAACAACAGTACTTAAAAGTCAATAGGTTTGATATTAATGTCTGTGCATTCTCTTTTCGCAGCAGTAACCACAAAGAATGATGAGAAATCCCACATTCATTTTCCCTTGTTTTGAGTTCGATTCGCAAATAACATGAACACCTGAGACCTCACTCTCAGTGGAGCGGGGGGCATGCTTTCTCAGAGGTTATTAAGCGGCAGAACCAGTACATCCAATCGCTAAGAAAAAGATTAGCAGCAAAGGAAATTTAAAAGCAATTTTGAAGCCGGGAAAAAACCCAGATGAGCCAACGAAAACTTCAATTGTCTTCAATTTTTGAAGCCAGAGCATACAATTGCCTTCAATTTTGAAGTCGGAGCCGACGAAAACTTCAAGAGTCCTTGTCTTGCTCTGGGTTTTTTCCCGTCGTGTAAGGCTTGTGTTTTTCCCCGGTTTACGAATTGTCGACCTACTAATCAATTCCTCCTGGCGCTCGAATATGCTTCTCATCGCATTCTACGCTGGAAACTTGTGTAAAGAAGAGGCGAGTGTCAGCAAAGCATTGTCTTCCTATCCAGATAGATTCCCAGAACAAAGTCTCGGCACCCCCGCTCACCGTTTCAATAAGTCAATTCAGTCAAAAATAAACGACTACAAATTCAATAAAAAAAATAATAAGTTGCAATTAGTTCAAAACGGCACCTTTCCCTGTTTGAGGTGCGAATAATAAGTTGGAGTTTATATAACTTGAAGTGTTGATGAAACCCCCTTTCCCTGTTTGAGGTGCGAACGATTTTCTTCCTTGAGGATTGGTACTGTTGGATGAACAGAGCCGGAAGATGTTTTCTCTAGTTCTGTTCAATCCCAGTTCGTTCCGTCGGATGAGATCACGACCGTGTGGTTATTCTCCTTGTGAGGAGCTTATGTGGTAACTGGTGTAATTTTCAAATGCAGGACGGTAAGGTGCCGAATACACCTTACCATGTCGAATATGCATATCGATTGTCGGATTACATAATAAAAACATTGCTATTGGATAATGCTATTTTTCTTAATAATATTACGGCGGCTTTATCGAAAAATCTAAAACCCTATTTAAATGTTATTAACCCAATTTAAATATTATAAACCCTATTTAAATTTAAAAAACCCAAGGGGTAAACCCTAAAAACCCAAGGGCTAAATCCTAAAACCCTAGGGCTAAACTGTGGTTGTGTCTCGACCGTCGGATACCGACGGTCGAGGATGTATATTCGGCACGGTAGGATGTATATTCGGTACCCTACCGTCCTACATTTGAAAATCTGTGGTGGTAACTGATCAAGAAAATGAAATAAGATTATTTGGTTAATTAGTCACTTCCGTGTGATTTATAATCCTTGCCTAGATGATAATTGATGGAATGTTGTTATGAGCATGATATTGAAAGTTGTAGTGTCGAGACACGTGAATGGGTTGAGACCCTGAAGTACGGAGATGTGACGAAAGCGAGATCCCGTGAGCGGTGATGAATATGATTGTGCGAGATCCCGCGAGTGGTGATGAGTGTGATTGAGCGTGGATGACTTCATGAATTGCACTTTCGGCTGTGTTAGTCGAAATGTGACGGGTTAAATTTCTATATATGATAAGCATGTTCTTATGTGACTCTTGATTTCATACCGAGCGTCATGCGAGTTGTTGTTTAAATCACGAATGCAATTATGTGAGATAAATTGCTAGCTTACGACCGTTTAGGTGTTTATTAAATGGTTTGTTTTGAGTTATTATATGATTATGATTGTGTTGCTTGTACACCCTCGATTGATTACCCACTGGGTCATTATGACTCACGACCCCCTCCCGTATGTTTGATTGTAGAGTCGGAGCGACGTTGATTCTCGGTACCATGCCTTGGCAATTTTCGGAGATTTGCAAGAGCCGTTAAGTCTTAATAAAAACTTGGGCCTTGACCCGTTTCCGTCTTTATGATGTTAAAAATTATTGTTATGTTGTTTGAACCTTGTCAGTATCGGACCCTATGTATTACGCTACGTTGTATTACACTATGCGGTTTACGTTTTTGTTAAAGATGTATTGGACGTGATTTGAGGTTTAATTTAACTCGTCGAATTGGGCTCGGGTATGGACAGTGGTCCATACTGACATAACGCATCCAAATCCAATGTAGGAATTATTAGGGTCGATACATTCCTGACCATTTCTTTTGAAGCCATTAATCTCAAAGCTTCAATATGTGGATGTCCAAATCTCTTGTGCCATAAAGCAAAATTTTCTGAAACGGTAACTAAGGCCTCAGCTTGAACAGTCTGAAGATCAATTGTAAAGGTCATGTTTTTCAACTTCACAGTAAACAAAAATCTCCCAAGGGATCTATGACATCACATTTCTGATTTCTCATCAACAACTGATAATTCTTCTCAAGCAACTGACTAGCACTGAGCAGATTATGAGCTATCTTTGGTACGAAATAAACATCATCAATAAATTTCATACCTTTTTCAGTATGAACAGCAACACTGCCTTCGCCAACTACAGGAAGCAAGGACTTATCATCAATCTTTACTTGATATCCTATAGTATTTTTTAAAGAGATAAAACACTTCCATTTGGGGTCATATGGTGAGTACAACCACTGTGCAGCATCCAGATACAATCATTCTGTTCTAAAGTAGAAGTATCTTTAGTAACAGAAGCCATAAAGACATGATCTTTCTGAATTTCAATGCGATTTGAAATTTAGGATTATCTTTAGAAGTATCTTTAGTAACAGAAGCCATAAAGACATGATCTTCCTGAATTTAGGCACGTGCCCCCCTTCTGTCCAACGTGTGTCCGCCCCTAGTTCTACTATCAGTTTAATCAAGAGTTGATCCTATTTGAATTAAATGCAGGCATTACATGAGGGACTGAGACAAGGCAAATTTTGCTTCGGATTTCCCTATTGAGTTAGCTTTCAAAAAACTTTCAATATTGAGGATTTTCGCATTTCTTTTCTTCTTTGTTTTTTTGTTCATGATGCCAATTGATGGTCAATCTTATCTTGATGCTATATCTATATTATTAAAAAGCAGCGGCAAACTTTAAGTTTTTGGGAAATTTTACAAATGAAACGACATCACAAAAATCTCTCTCCAAAATTTTTCGGTAGACGCGTAATATACACGCGGTAGGGTTTCAGACCCCAATATCCGACACCCACCTCATTCTCCATCACATTGTATGCTCATGCGCTCCCGTTTTCTATCCTCCTCTGAATCGCTGCTTCTCTTATCCGCCGACGCAACCTCACTCCTCCTAATCGATGCAACTAGTCAAGCAGTGTACCAACCGGCGACGTCGGGGCACGGCTCTTCCCTTTCAATGGATGCCAATGCCGCAATTTCCTCATGGTGTTCTACTTCACGCCATTGCTACGAACCATATCAGCATCGGCAGTCATCTGCCGCTGATCGTGGTGGTTGCCCTGATGTTGAGGCGTTGTGCTCGGACACCCGTGGCTTCAGCCACGGGCAATTTTCTAGTAATAATTTATGAGCGGGTCTTTTGGCAGCACCACTTTGTTGCAGAAGGGCACAAACAGACTCGCCTCTCTCTGAACTCGGGCCTCGTGTGCGCAGGTGCGCGCGTGTAGGCTAATATAATTAAGAAGGTGGGCAACCCTCATTAAAATCATAAGCTTATGGTGATTGATTGTAGCTCACAATCCTATTTATATTAGTGAATTAGACCTGTTACAATCAGTATGGGACGAATTTCCAACACTCTCCCTCAAGTCCAACTAGGGTAGGTAAATACTATTGGACTTGGACAACGACACGGATAATACCCAATTGGGCCAACTCCCATTATGGGATCAATAATCGGGATTTTCCCGGAAACAATTACAAGGACCTCAGAAACAATTACAAGGACCTCGGAAAAAATCATCGAGACCTCCTGAAACAATGCCCAAATTGGGCCAAACCATCTCCCATGGGCCCACTGGGCCAATCCACTCCGAAATTTTCCAAAAACACCCTCGGACCTCAGACTGCTCGCTCCGATACTATGTTAGAAAACAGACCTGCCTCTCCCTAGGCTCGAGCCTCGTGTGCGCAAGTGGGCGTGTGTGGGCTAATATAATTAAGAAGGTGAGCAACCCTCATTAAAACCATAAGCTTATTATATTAGTGAATTAGACTTATTACAATCGGTATGGGACAAATTCCCAACAACCTGCGAAGTGACAAGAATGAGATTGTCCCCATTTTCCTGCTTGCGATTCATGCCTTTGTTTATATGTGCTGTTAGTAACAGTGGCGACATTTCCCGCTTGTGATTCATGCCTGTGGATTGTATGCAGTGTGGATTATGGAGATAATGAATCATCCAGATTGACCGTAGGAGGAGAACTGTAGGAGGAGGCAACATCTGATATTTTACCTCTGATACTCATATGTTGAAGAATGTTTCCACTGTCCATATGGTATTAATAGAGATGAACCTTCATTGTGAGCTTGATGCAGATTTTCCTTGTCCAAGATCAGCTTATTTATTTATTTATTCTCTTTGCTTCAATTACATTAGTCAAACTGCCTACAAGCTTTTGAGTCTTCCGTGCTTCCTCTTGCACAATATCTGATACAGTTCTCAGATCTCTAACCTGCAAAGATTTTCCCCAACAATTGCATATACATCCAACTTCTTCTCATTCTTTGCAAGCCATTTCATTTTGCCATGATTATTAGCCCCATATGCTTTCTCAGAAGACATAGCATTATTAAACCCTGACCAATCCTTCAAGAACTCAACAAGAGCAAATCATGCTTAACAAAGGTACAGTTCAGCACCTGCAAATTATATAATATGAAATGATAATAAATGCCCTACACCTTTAAATTTCATACAACAATAAACTAACATCACCACACAAATTAAACTAACCAAACTGTTGGTAATCTAGCGCTTCTCCACTAAATCATGGTTCCAAGTTCCAAATCTTACTACCAACAATAAAACGACGCCGTTTAACTGCAGGGAATTCAGTTTCAACTCAATAATCAATAATCAATAAATCATGGTGTGAATAAATGAAACATTCTTGAAATCAATAATCAACGTTTCAACTCTTAAGGCATGACCGCAGGGAATTTAGTTTTCTAACTCTACAGGCATGTAGCCACCTCAAGTGGATACATGGTTCTTTCAAACAGCGAAGTCTTACGTGAATGGTAAAAATAAGCTTATTTTCAACATCTAAACCACTTTATAATCCTGGAGGCCCACATCAACATTGTCAGTTTCGTTCTTAACCTTTGTAAACAAAGAATTAGCTTCAACGCAACTAACTTCTGCTAGAAGTTGAATTTCGGTTTCCAGCCGTAACTCTACTTCATATATTTTTAATTTGGTTGAAAGCGGGCCCGGCCCAATAATCGGTGTTACGGGCCTGTGAAGAAATATCGAGATCGACCGTAATTTATAGTTTCGGGTCTCGTGTGTGCGGGTGCACATGGGGTCAATTTAATAGGAATATGGATATCCTCCTCGAAACCCTAATATCAAAATAGTTGAATTACCCCCACTATTCCTATTTATTCGAGTAAATTTTATTTATTCTCGGTATGGGACAATTGTCCCTTTATATTTCAACATATATATGAATGAATTTTTTATTTCTATTAGAGTAGATGTAGCAAAGCAAATCCCACTATTGACGCGATATCACAATTGAAGAAGAAATGAAGAAGAATAACTAAATTATTTTCCAGTTTTCCCCAGCAAGATGGGCTGGGTTGACAGGCCCAGTACTATAATTTTTATTTTTAATTTTTTGTGATGGACATAAAAGTGATCCCGCCCCGCCCCTATATAGATGCATACTAGTGCAAATTTGAAAATGAGTAATTCCACACGCTCAGCTAACGCATTTTGTAGCTCGTTTTGCGATATTCTTTTATGGGCTTGTAAATGGGTGTTTGTTGAGCTTCCCGCTTCACAATCTTCCCTTCCTATTACAATGCTGCCGCGATCACCTAACTTCAGCCAAATTTCCAAACTGACAAACAAACAACATTCATCAACAAACACTCTTCAATTCTCCATTTCGTCTGATTATTATGAAATGATCTTCGCAGCCGTATTTGGGCCAAACTGTTGGTAAACAATCCATTCCCCAATTCATTATGTTGTTTTCTTCCCAAAATGTCGTTCGTCAGCCCGAAGGCGCTGGCTACGTTAGTGAAGTCCGCCGTGTCCGCACGGGACCCCCTTCTCGGCCGAGCGGTGCATGCCCAGGTCATGAAGAACCTTGGTCAGTCCCTGGATGCCTTCCTCTCGAATCATCTCATAAACATGTACTCAAAGCTCGATCGGCTCAACTCCGTGCGTGTTCTACTCGCACTTACGCCGACCCATTCCTGCTCCATCGTCACATGGACTTCCTGATTGCCGACAATGTACAAAACGATCATTTCACTTCGGTGCTCATCTATTTCACCGGCATGTGCCGTGAGGGAGTCCAGTCCAATGATTTTACCTTCCGTGCCTGTTTAAGGCGGCGGGCCCACTCCAGTCCCCCATCTTCGGACAACAATTTCACGGTCTTGCAATAAAACTGCTTCTCATAGATGACGAGTTCGTTGCATGCAGCGCCTTTAATATGTACTCGAAAATAGGGTTCCTGAAAGACGCTGACAATATGTTCGACGAAATGTCATAACGAAAAATAGCAACATGGAATGCATCCATCTCCAATGCGGTTCTAAACGGGAAGCCAAGAGGAGGAGTTTCCAAGTTCGTGCAGCTTCTACGCGACGGCGAGGCTACTCCGGATTCGATTTCTTTTTGTGTTTTCCTGAATGCATGCTCCGATGGCGGGTTCTTATCGGAAGGACTTCAGCTACATGGGTATTTGATCAAAGGTGGTCATGAGGCTGACATTTCAGTCTTGAATGGCTTGGTTGATTTCTATTGGAAGTGCCACCAAATAGCCACCTCGGAGAAAATTTTCAACAACATGAGAGAGCGTAACAGGGTCTCGTGGTGTTTAATGCTGGTCGTGTATGAGCAAAATAATCTGGGAGATAAGGCTTGTGGGTTATTTCTCAAAGCTAGGAGGGCTGGGATTGAGCCGACTGACTTAATGGTTTCTAGTGTGTTGTGTGCTTGTTCGGGATTAACAACCTTAGAATCTGGGTGAGTGATTCATGGTCTGGCAGTAAAGGCTTGTGTTGAGGAGAATCAGTTGAAATTTGGTCTGTTGAAATGCATTGATTGGAGGCTATGCTCATCAGGGATGTGCAGAGACTGCACTGGAACTGTTCGAAGAAATGACTCGTTACAGACATGACGAAGGAGCAAAACCATACTATGTGACATTTGTGAGCGTGTTAACAGCTTGTAGTAGAGGCGGGATGGTTAACATGGGTATGAATATCTTCAAAACATTGTAGTAGAGGTGGGATGGGTACAGATGTACTTGCGATGCTTCACAGGAGACCACCCAACTCACTGGACTAAGTGGCTGCCTTGGGCTGAGTACAGCTTCAATAGGGGTATCACTCTTCCATTCAGACCTCCCCATTCAAGAGTAATTTTCAGCTCCAGAATGGTGGTGCCGAATTCTAATCTAGACTGTTGGATCAAAATTCAACCGTCCAGATCAAATGACTCATTTAACTGTTCACTTTAAACACTTTTGATCTGAACCGTTGAATTTTGATCCAATGGTCCAGATTAGAATTCAGCACCATCATTCGACACACTATTCGGGATCGGAAAAAAAATCCCTCATTCAAAGCTGTCTATGGTCGTGATCCCCCGCATCTTCTGGACTATCTCCCTGGGTCCAGCAAAGTGGCAGTAGTTGATGAGGAGCTGAAAGAGCATCACGAATTATTAGCTGAACTCCGTGAGAGACTCTAACAAGCCTAGAATGCCATGAAGCAGAAATATGATGCCTCTCACTATGCAGTCACCATGGAAGTTGGCACTTGGGTTTTAGTTGGAGCCGTATACGCAAACCTCACTGGGAAATAAACACATGAAGAAGCTCATTCCAGCCTACTACGGGCCTTTCCAGATCACGGGCCGCATTGGAGAAGTGGCATACCGCCTCAACCTGCCACCAAAAGCACGCATCCATAACGTGTTTCATGTCTCAAAACTGAAGCCCTTCTCTAGCACTCCACTAGCCCAACCAACATTTCCCTTGACACACCAGGGACTTGCTCAATCCACACCACATGCCATACTGGATCGTCGAGTTCACCAAGGCACGGAACAGCTGCTGATCCATTGGGAAGGATTATCTCCTGCAGAGGCTTCCTGAGAGGATGTGTCCGCACTGAAGGCCAAGTACCCGACCATCACGCTTGGGGACAAACATGGTTTCCCAGGTGAGGATAATGTGACACAACCCGAGAATGTCATCAATGTGCCGATGGTATACTCAAGAGAAGGGAAGGGGCTCGAGGGTGCAACGATCAGTGCAAACGCTAGCCCAATTAATGCATCTGGTTGAGGTCATTTATGGTGATATCGTTGGAGCAATTTATGTGACGACGTCTATAAAAGGGAGGAGGAAAGGAGAAGAAAGGACATGCTAAGAATTTATAAGTTCTACTGTACGGATCTCTGGTTTTGAATTAAGTACAAGTGCAGAATTTCCTCTGCTTGTTCTATATTCCTCTGTCACCATAGATCCTCACAAACAGCCGTCGAGAAATCGATATTCGCCAAACCTCCCTAATCCTCAATCCCTGATTGGAGTGAGCACCCGATTACGATCTTGGAATCGTCACAAACATACTCCAACGAATTACTCAATGAAGCCAACAAAACAAGTTTGTTATCATCCCGAATCAAGTTCTCCTACAGAGAAATTAAGTTGGAGAAATAAGTCAGACCAACAAATAAATACAGGCTTACTTCAGACATCTACCTAGAGTAACAAATGAAACCGATGAAGAGTGGTCCGGTTTAGATTTATAAGTAGATTGATTCTGTTTCAGTGCATCTTACTTCAGACATCTACCTAGAGTAACACACTATGCCGCCTAAAATTAAGCTGGTTTTGCTAGATCTCCTCAAGTTATTAGACAATTTTTGGGTCCAACCTTATATTTACGAAGAAAGTGATGGGACATCCACCCAACTGTCAATGTAGTTGCTCCTCCATCACCACCTGCAGTTGTGGATCTGGCGGCGGCGG
>JAOYMZ010036400.1:0-15828 GCA_025802335.1 Pinguicula primuliflora | reverse complement strand
TCTAAAAAATATAAGCTTTCCAACGGTGCGATCAATTTCGAAAACGGATGGTTCTACGAAAAAATTGTCCACACGAAAGAAAAACTGTCCACACCAATACTGATCATACGAAGCGCTCCCCTCTTTTATATATAGTTGTTACCTTGACTTATTGCATGATCAGTAGAAACTTAAGACCTAATTTGCGAAACCTTATCTATGGCCTGTGGGTGCACTATTTAAGACGAGATTAACAAGATCCACCGGGTTTTACGTAGAGGCCAATAACAAAATATAATCGAAAGCCCAAGTTTCTTAAAACGGACGACCCGAACTTTTCATTTTCGGCAATCACAGCTCGGATACGGCCCGACTCGCCTTCAAAATTGTCAATAACTCCGAGCCTTATAGAAAGTATCATGTTGTCGTTGATCCGACCCATTGCTCCCATCCCAGCCACCACCGTGTATGGTGGTGGTGGTGGGATGAGGCGATCGTCCGCCACTTCGATCATGCTTTGCCTTTGCCTTTGCCTCCCTCTCCTTCATTCGAATGGTACCAATCTTTTCCACCATCTCCACAACTTGATTCATGCTGGGTCGATATTTTGGATCCGTCTCGATACACTGTAAAATGAGGTCTGCGGTGGCGCGGGCTGCCTTTGACGGGTATTGTCCCATAAGGCGTGGGTCGACTAGCTTTTTCAACTTCTTCTTGTCAGGTAGAGATGGTCGGGCCCAATCGATCAAATTGGCCAGCCCACTGGGCCGTTCCAGATCCAGTACTCGCAAGCCTGTTAATATTTCAAGTAGTACCACACCGAAACCATACACATCACTCTTCACATACAAATGGCCTGTGGCCATGTACTCAGGAGCAGCATATCCATAAGTGCCCACCACTTTTGTTGTCACATGAGACTTCCCATCCTCAGGGCCAAACTTAGCAAGTCCGAAATCAGAAAGTTTGGCATTGAAATCCTAAAAATCAAATCAAATATTAGATTCGTTTATTATAATAAGAACAAAGATTTAACTAATCACAACTTACCCCATCCAATAAAATATTGGAAGCTTTAAAATCTCTGTAAATGACTTGTTTTTGAGTGGAGTGCAAGAAGGCAAGACCTTGAGCAGCTCCCATGGCGATTTTAATCCTTACATCCCATGGCATCACATCTCCACCTCCTTCTGGATTATTAGAAATTAATAATTCATATGATTATATAGGACGATATATTTTCCAAATGAAATGTGACGTCTTACTCCTGAATAGGTGACTTTCTAAGCTCCCCTTCTGCATATATTCGTAGACGAGGAGGAATTGTTCGTCTTCCCAGCAATAACCGATGAGTTTTACAAGATTTGGATGGCTAAATTTACCCAATAATTTAACCTCTGCCTGCACAAAAAAAGAGAAATAATAACTCATTAAATCCAAGAAAGAATATTTGATCGATTTACTATGGTGGTCAATCCATTTGACAAGATTTTTACCAGCCACTCTTTGTGTCCCTGTTCACTGTCCCGGCTAGATTTTTTTACAGCAACCGGCATCCCGATTCCGACTTTTGCCGGCGCCAACGTCTTCTCATCGATGTATCCTCTGAAGACTTGCCCGAATCCGCCTTCGCCGATCATCGAATCGGGCCTGAAATTCCTTGTGGCGCTTCTAAGCTCCGCCAGGCTGAACATTTTTAGGTAAGGAGTGACGATCGGCTTTCTCGCCGGGGCCTTCTCTCCTTCGCCTCCGTGGTCGGCGGCAGGGTAGGGTTTATATTCCCGCTTCGCATGACGGGCTGAAATTGTTGAAAAATATCAGGATCGGACTACCTACCGAGTTCCCCGTTGTTGCGTGTGAGTAGATTTACCTGGACTTGGAGATCTGGTATTGGTTGATGGCAGAATTTCCACGGGCTTCGGCCAGCAATTCCCCATCCAGTACAGTAATGCGTACAGCTTCTTCTTCTTGCTACTGGTTCTGGTTACGTGAATTTCCTTTAAATTTGTATTTTCGATCTTTGATCGCGTGTGATTTGCAGAGATTTAGGTCGTTTTCTATTTGGAGTGAACGAGTTTCGGGGAAAGAGAAGGGAAAGCGGTGGATCAGCACACGCACTTTCCAACATATATCATATGATTTAGAATTTTGATCGAAATGTTATTTTAGATATTTTTAGGCTTTGCTACATGTACTACAATAGAAATCTAATAACTTAACCGAACAGAATAATAATCACACAAACACATATTTGGGTGTGTGTGACAGATGGGACCCATGCCAATATTTGTAAGAATTCGGTCCGCCTTCGGTTAGCTTGTAGTATGAGGAGCATTAACCTTTTTTAGAACTGTGGTACGCGTACGACAAGCTAAATGGAAGTTGGACCGAATTGGGGCAAAACAAAGCACAAAAATAGTGTTTTGTGTGGGACCCACTTTCCCACTTTGCCCATTTTCAATCAAGTAGTGGTTGTATTCCAAGGGTTTTCCTTTTTTTAATAGAGGGGAAATGGTCTGGGACCATCGTAAAACGAAATTAATGACTAGATTCTAATGCAGTGGGTAGGTAGGTACTGAATCGTCCTTGAGCACTTCATCCCGTAATAGAATGCGTAATTCATGCACTTTCGAGGACCTTGGCCATGCAACATTCGCAACACCAGGCTCCCTTAGCTGCCTTAGGCTGGCAGACTGTGAGCTAGATAATCCATTCTAACCAAAATTAACTCCCAACTCATTGTATGCCGGAGTCTAGCTTATCCCAAAACACTGAGAGCTAGATTCACCAATCTCCCGTGAGTTTCTGTTTGAGGCATTTCTCCAAACATGCTGGACTGCGTCTCAGCGTAGCTTCATACACATTGAGCTAGATGCACCATTCTCATGTGATACGAATATGGAAATACTTCCCCAGCTCCAAGAGACAGAGTCCCAGTTTGAGCTAGACAGTCCATTCTTGCACTCCTGCGTTCTCCGATTACTCAAAACAGGAGAGGGACCCTGGGAGGGAAAAGGCGAAGGATCACTTAAGACAAAAAGATCCCCGTGTGGAAGGAAGAGCCCCAATTTTGCCAGGGCATCAGCTGGGGAATTGCGTCAACGGTTGATATACTCAATTTGAACCATTGTGGAGGGCAACAAAATCCATGCAACTTCCCCAGAAAGTGTAAGGGCAACCTTTCCTTTTGTCACATCTTCAATAGAGTCAATACAATCTAGAGAATCTGAGGAAATTTTGATTGCAAAGAAGCTGTTTTCCCAACCAAGTCGGATGCCGATGAGAATAGCCCAGATTTCAGCCTAAAGAGGAGAACAGACTCCCAACTTCTGGGAGAAGCCAAGGATGCATTGGCCGTCGGGCAAGGATAGCACACCCCCAGCTGCTGCGTTGCCTGCATATCGATCGATAACACCATCACATGATATGAACACCTACTTCAAGGGCTGGACCACCAGCTGAAGGTGGTACGCCTAGGCTTAAGCTAGGAGAATTGAGATTGTACATAAATTGTATGTAATCCTTGCATAAAGGTTGGATGTTGAGGCTGAATTACGATTAATTGTACTGGCCAGGATACTTGATGTCTGACCGCCTGCTAAGAATGATATAGTTTTCTGAATTGCATGATCTGTATTGTGTTGAAATGCTTTCATTGAGATCACCACAGATTCATGTATTTCTGCAAATAGAGTAGAAGGGTTAGATATAAAATCGTAGTGGACATATTTGCTTTGAGCTCGCCAGATCTTGTCGCATGTGAGCACAAAGAGGGTATGTCTTCGGGAAGTATCCTGCAAAGATGAGTCAGATAGATTAGCAGTCATCCAGTGACGAAATAGACCAGAAGTGAGAAGGGAAGGAAATATTCAGGGACATCCATGTTAACTTGCTCTTAGTGCAGTCCCTAAGTGTATGTAGACCTGTTTCAGGGAGGCTGCATAGATTATAGCTTGGAGAGTCCACTAATCTGCATATGTATTGTTCTGCCTTTGTCCATAGTAGGCCTCGTGCAACTTTCCATAGGAATCACGTAGCTCGTTCTGATACTTTTAGCCCCCATATCAAATCCCAATTCTGCGATTGCTCGTTCCAATTGTTTCTAAATAACACCTCGTAGACCGACTTGGTAGAGAACCACCCAATTGCAGACCATCACCAGCCTACCTTGCCTGTAGGACCTAGGGGATCAAGAAGTGGGATAGCTCTGATTTCTTCAAGGATACAAGGGGGATGAAGGTGCCAGAAAAGCATCCAGTTACATCCCTCAGTTAAGATGTACTCATCCACAGTAGATTGAATATTAATGTGGGAAAGGTAAGAAATAGCCTCATCTTGGAGAGGTAAGGCTAACATGATCCAAGGATCAGTCCTGAATTGAGTAATCTTAAACTCCCTAGAGCCCACCTAATACTCCCTTGTTCACGGGGAACCATCTTCTGAATGTTGGTTCAGAGATGAGAACCAGTCTTGTGGCTCGCAAACCTTCTAATGCAGTCCAAAGTGAGGCCATACTTAGCAAAAAAAATACCTGCTTCCATAGCTTATCTTGATCAGAGCATAGTTCAGTGGTTAACTTCATGAGGAGCACTTGGTTCATATGATATTGCTATCAAATTCCAAGTCCTCCCGTGTCCTTAGGTTGAACAAACTCAGACCACTTTAGAGGTGCTGGTTTTAGGCCCGTCCAAAAAAGACCGTCGATACCGGTATACCAGTTATCGGTACCCAAGGTTGGTACCTGTTGGCAATCACTACCGGTACCTTAAAAAATGGTACCTGTACCAGTATCAACGAGAATTAAAAAAATTATAGTTTTTTAATTTTTTCAATTAAAAAAATATTTTTTTATTTTTATTAAAATTTTTAAAAACGGTACTGGTACCGAATAGAACCAGTACCATCACTAAAAGATGGTGCCGGATTATGGTCGGTACCGGTACCACTCCTAGGCTGGACTAGTATTGGCCAACCGGTTGGACAGGCCTAGCTGGTTTCCTCTCATCTGAGGCATTTCCCCAGAGGAAGTCTCTACCCCATCATATCTAGAAAGTCATAGAATCCCTTAGGGAGCATAGTATCGCCTTGCACAAGGTAAGGCGGCTTGCTAAGGAGATGGATTTGGGGTTCCATTTCCCAGAGTACTCTTGAAACCAAATTAGCAGGTTACCGTGAGTTAAGTTGGACATTCTCTGGTGAATAATAGGAACCCCAAGTATCTACCTAGGTCAGAAACCACAATAATGCCAAGGATCGAGCTAATAAGGGTCCTCGTTGTAGTTTGAACAGAAGGGGAAAAGAACATCCCTAATTTGCTGACAGTTATCATTTGGCGTGAGGCCCTTGCAAACTGCTCTAGAACATTTTTCACTACTCCTGCTTGTTCTACAGTAGCTTCCTCGAAGAGAACCAAATCATCTGCAAATAAGAGATGAAATAATGGAATCTTGACCCTACCAAAACATAGAGGTTTCCATTCCTTGAGCCTAACTTTCTCTCGAATAGCTTGAGATAATTGCTCCATACACATTATGAAAATATAAGGAGAACACGGGTCACCTTGGCGCACGCCCCTTATCAGACTCAACTCTTTGCCCTGCTCACCACCCCATACTATCCTCATAGGGCTAGTTTCCAAAAGGCTGAGAATTACTGAGCATAACGAGCCAGAAATCCTATTATCCATCAGTGTGTCCCTTATAAAGCTCAAGTCGACTCGATCAAAGTCCTTAGCAATATCTATTTTGATGGCCATCCATCCTTTCTTACTGCAACACTTTCTCATTGTATGAATATCTTTTTGTACCACCACAATATTTTCTACAATGTGCCTCCCCTGGACAAAGATGGATTGGGAGGTTGAGATGAGTAAGGGCATGACCTTTTTAAGCCAATTAGCGATAATCTTGGAGATTAATTTGGCGCTCACATTAATAAGGCTTATGGGACTAAAGTGGTCAAGTTTTGTAGGATAATCTATCTTCGATATTAGCGTGATTAGGCCCTTTTTAAGGCTAGGCGCCATCTGCCCCGTAACAAAGACTTTCATTGCAAATTTACAGACTGCAGGGCCTACAAGCTGCCAGATATTTTTGAAGAACCCAACCAAAAATCCATTAGGCCCATTAGCCTTTCCCAAAGCCATCATCTGAATTTCATCCTCAAGGACTAGTCTATACAACAGGGAAAGGTGGCCTTCTGAGAGCCTAGGAAACTGACCACACACAGCCAAGTTGTCCGCAATGTCCAAATCCACACAGAATATTTTGTTGTAGTAGTGATCCGTGGGGGCCTTGAGAATTTTCTCTGGATCTGAGGACCATTTTGAGTCATCAAGGTGTATAGCTATCAATGCCTGTCGAGATTTCCTTGTCCGAAATTTCCTATGGAAATATGTCGTGTTCTTATCACTAAGCAATATCCAATTAGCCCGAGAGGTAGTCGAATTCAGTAATTCTTCCTGGAGAAGGGTTTTTTCAAGATCCTGCCGCAAAGATTGCTCCAGGTTTATAAGATAAGCCAAGCGGCGATTGATAAGTGACTGTTGAAGCCCTTGTAGCCTAGCCATGGCTCGCTACAGGCGCTTAAAAACATCCTCGAAAAGCTATATCTTCCAATGAGAAATATTCACAGTGAGGCATGCTTGAAGCTCCACCATGGAGTTAGTGTTATCCCAAACTTGAGCAAGCCATCCAGAACATTTTTCATCTAGTTCCCATATCTAGAGATATTTAAAGATTGGTATTGGTTCCACCAATCTGCTTTTAGGTGTAAACTCGACCATGATTGGGCAATGGTCCGAGGAGAGATGAGGCATGTGCCTGCATCTCACTTTGAGGAACAATCCAAGGAGTTCTGGATTAGCAAGGGCCCAGTACATTCTCTCATTGAGGTTTCCACGACGCCAGGTGAATCGAGAACCAATGAAGTAGAGCTCACTTAAGCGAGCAAGATCCAAAAATTCATTAGACTTTCAGTTGCCCGCAAAATGACGCACTCCAAGTTTGTCGGAGTGTCTTAGCATGGCATTAAAATCTCCTAGGAAAAGCCAGGGACCCCTTATAGTCTCATCAATGGAAGTAAGCTCCATCTAGAGATCCCTCTGAATTTTTGGATCTGGGTATCCATAGATTGCATTGACTTGAAAGAATAAGCTATTAGGTAAGGTCACCCGAAACATAATGTACTGCCAATTAAAATGTTGGATCTCAACAGCTAAGGAGAAATGCCATAGTAACCAAATCCCTATGGAGAAACCTTGGGCTTCCACTCTAAAGGATTTGGAAGACCCGCAACAAACCCTTTCAATTATATTTAAGGCATCCCTCTGGCTGGCGCATGGCTCAAGAATAATAATAAGCTTAAGACTATGCATGGATATAAGTGAACGTAAAGCAGCAAGAGTAGTGGGTTTTTTTAATCCCTGACAATTCTAGGAAGGAAAATTAAAAGAGTTTGGTGTGTTCTGCATAAAATCAGGGAGAGGTGGAGATGAGATAATGTTATGAAAAGAAGAAGAGAAGATTAAGAGGAGTGGTTATCAGGGACACTCCCCTCTCCTTCACCGGCTTGTAGCACTCCAGAGTTCAATAAAATAGTGTCGTAAATAATTTCCTCCTCCTGGTTGTCAGGGGAATATCTTTCCACCAAAGGAGTCTGCGGATTTTAACCATACTGCGGGGCTTGACCTGCATACCCCAAAAATCCACCATCATGATCGGAACCTCATTGAGATATGAGCAACTATCATAACGATATCCTTGTGGTTCTCGAGCTGCCGCAGGATGAGGCAGAGTAACAGCAACATGTGGGTTAGAGAAGGTGAGAGGAGCAGATGTGGAGATGAACGAGGAGGAGTTTGGAGTCAGCTCTGAAGATGGAGCAGAGGGCGATAATAGAGGAGCTAGTGGGGGATTGGTTTCATGCTGAATCTGCGGAGGGGAGATTTTGGATGATTGATCTAGGCTCGATTTCATTGTCCAGATCAAGTCTCGGGGGCGAGGGATATCCCTCCTCTTGTCATCAACCTTGTTTATAGTATTGGGCTTTGGTGGACGTCGCGATCCAGTATATTTTGTTTGTGGCATCATTTAGGGCCCGAAATGATGCCAGAGGGCCATCGATAGATGGCAGCCCACTAGTGCCATAGTTGTCATTGTCATGTTTCCATGTCTGCCAAGGCTGCAAATCTGGATGTTGAAATAAAACTAGGTGAGGAGGATTGTGCACGTGTCTTCACAGGAGTTCGACCCAGCATAGGAGAATCGGCCAATGGAGGGAGTGCAAGGCGTTTGCCTTTTTTCTCTACCACCAACCACGAGCTAGGCTTTGGGAAATCAGGAGATGGCTTGTCAGTGAGTCGTACAGATGTTTGCAAGGGTACAGACCCGAAAAATGCCCCTCCCTAGGGAGAGTAACAATCAGAATCAGCTGCTGAGTTGAGGGGCTGAGTTGCACTTGATCTGGAATCGGTCGAATTATCCAAGGTGGGACAAGAACTCATCCTCTGCTCAAATCGTTCGCAAGAGAAGCATACAGGGTTGATGTCCTCATACTGAATAAGGTATATCCGCCCATCCACTGTCACATTTAGTGTGAGTGGCTGCCTGAGGTCCAACCCGAGTGCTATGCGAGCAAAAAGACCCCGTTCACCACTAAGAGTATGACTATTCATCCGGATGTAGGGACTGGCCTTGGAGGTAATAGCTTTCAAGAGATCTCCATGGTAGCAGTGAGTAGGCAGGCCTGATATGTGGATCCAAGAAGCCACAAAGTCGATGTGATTAGCCTTTGTATCAAAACCCTTGTGCCAAGGAAAGACCCGGATGCCTCGGCCGTTCACACATTGCGGGCCTTCCATAGCCCTGATGTTGTCTTCTTTGTTGCTGAGCTACACTTGGTAAAAAACCATCGGTGATATCTATCAATTTGAAATCCTGTTTTGTAGACCACAGGGCAGTAAGATGTTTGAGCAAGGCCTTATAGCCCAAATCCATCCCTAGAGAATGAAAAATGAGAGTGTTGGCCATATTTTCTTGAAATTGGCAATGGATAGCTTTCGAGAACTCAACGATCGGGCCTGATTTGCCCGAAGAGAATGTAACATCACCTGGCTGAAGAAGTATCTCTTTCTTGGCAGAAAAGGTGTCTTTCATGAGCTGGTTCAGGAAGGTCAGAACATGAGGCGGAGGATCTACCATAGAATCCCCAACCGGGAGGCTCGGAGAGTTCGAGATCCCAGGTTATTGCTGTTGGGAAGAGGAGGAACCAGTAACCTAACCATTCAGAGGAGCCGAGTCAATAAGTGGCCCCTGGTGGCCAACCCTTCAAGGAGCAGAGGAAAGTCTTCCATACCAGCCATCTCCAAATCCATGGAGGACATGAGGATTTCTAGTTGAGCAGAAAAGGACTTCGCTGCTTTTTTCCTTATGCTAGACTATGTCAGACCAAGGACACTTTATTTTATGTACAAAATACCAAAAATAGTATATCACATTTTAAATTAGCCACTTCTAGCACACTTATGTCGGATATAACATCGGGCCCAATTTAGTTATAAAAATAACAGTCAACTATCATCCAATGCCCTCCTGCTATGTAGGAAAAGTGTGTTTGAAGGTGATAACAGAAGAAAGGAGGGATCCTAGCCACAATTGTTGCTGACTTGATCTTTACCACGAGCGGTGAGTGGTCTGAGGCAATTCGTGGGAGTTGTTGTACTTGAAGCTCTATTGAGATTTCTGCAAGTTGTTGGTTCAAAAAAACCCAATCTATACGCTCATGACAATTTCCCCATCGCCAGGTAAAATGTGATCCCAGAAAACCAACAGTATCCAAGCTAGAATAGTCAAGGAAATTCTTTAAGTTTGTACAACCATTTGAGCTCCTTCCACCAATTTTATCCGCAGATGTTAAGAACGAATTGAAGTCTCCTAGGACTAACCATGGCATTGTATCTGCAATACATGACAAACACGTCGGCAAATTCTTTCGAATTTATGGGTTAGGAGAACCATATACAGCAGTAATGTTTAAAACAAAAGAACTCCTGTGATGATCAAACAAAAGTACCTATATAGCTATACTCCCCTTCCAGATTGCCCAGATTCCCTCGAGAAACCTTGTGCTTCTATTCGGAAGGAATTGTCGTAGCCGAGGCCAATCTTCTTGATGATCGTCTATGCTTCAGGTCCACTAACTAGACGCTCCAAGATGAAGAGAACATCAGGTTTATGGACATGAATTAAATCACGCAATGCTAAACATGTTTTAGAGTTTTTATGCCCTGGACATTCCAAGCAAATAGGTATAAAACCATAAAAATGTGTAGTGATGTGCTTTTAGGGAAAGAGAAAGAGAGTCACATGGCAAATGTTGTGTGATCATGGCTAGAAAGAAGAGAAGCATCAGCCGCTTCTCCCTCTAGGAGCTGCACAAGGACACTTTGTTCCGCAGGCAACATAAGTGAGTCCCCATCAGGGGGTGGCATCAACAGATCCCCATCAGGTGGCAGTAGTGCTTGGTTTTCCTCAAATGCAAACATATTCTTATCAGTTTCACCAGTATTAGTTTCCTCGGGGTCCTCAGGCATGTCGACCGGGTGCATAGGATACGCTGTAGTGACTTTGCGCCGTGACTTAAAGACGTGAAAACCATGTGTAGCATTCTCGAGCTGTGGGCCTATAGGTCCCTCAGCCACAGGATGTGGTACGACGACAGCTTTGTGTTAGGAACTGTTTTTGCTAGAAGCACGAATTGCCTTGTAATCCAGGCCATGTAGTGCGATGTTGGCTGAAACCTCCTAATTGTCCAACTCACTGTTAACACCTTTTGGGAATGTGGTTACTGAGAAGACCATGCTTTGACGGGTGTGATCGGTGTTAGAGCTTGTTGATGCCTTGGATTTCCCTATTGAGGATGAAGTTCTAGGATGACTTAAACCAGAAATCTTCCTTTTACCCAGCCCTTTAGATGATTCTCGATATTTGAACCTGGGCTTTGAGGGGATCTCTGCTGGGCCAGAATCTGTTTCCTTGCCGTAGGGTCTCATCTCGAATGTCTCCTGGTCCAAAACACTGAACCTGCCAGAGCAAGAAGGTTTGTTCGATTTAAGAGTGGTAATGAATAATGGGTCCTTACTGGGTCTATGTCCATGCTTTTCGATCGTAAACCATGGGCGGGGCTTTGATGTATCAATACTGTCCTGATTTGTCCAGCACGAGACTAGTATGTAGCTGTGGGTCCCAGGCACAGATCATGTAGTTGAAGGCTTGCTATTTACGGCCTCAGTAGATCCATGTATATATGATGGACCTGCTATCAGACCACTTGAGCTTAGGCCATGATTCGCGAGATTTGACTTGGCAGGCATCGTATTCGACAAATTTGGCTACAGTGGCACGTGAGTTGC
This sequence comes from Pinguicula primuliflora, assembly GCA_025802335.1. Lineage (NCBI taxonomy): Eukaryota > Viridiplantae > Streptophyta > Magnoliopsida > Lamiales > Lentibulariaceae > Pinguicula > Pinguicula primuliflora. The sequence goes on along the minus strand of JAOYMZ010036400.1, from coordinate 4,439 downwards.
AAACCATTGGACATTGTCCTTTCCAATGCCAGGTTCTGCAATGGCAGCGCCAGGAGGGTCCCTGGCATGGTCGGAAACACAACTTCAACTGGAATAAGGACATTTTCCCACTAGGTGCCCATACCTAGCACACGAAAAACTGATCTCATGGAGATCCTCACATGTGATCGGGCAGATGATACCATTGACCTTCACAGAAAGAGCAAAGGGTCTCCGCATGTCGAGATGTAGGGCAACACGAGCAAACAGGGCACAATCTTCAGAGTGAGTATGTGTATCGACTTTGAGCCAAGCCCCAACAGGCTGGGTGATCTCTTTGAGTAAGCTTTCATAGAAGTATTGTGGAGGGAGTCCCGGTATACGTATCCACATTGCCACTGACTCTACATGATCGACCTTTGTGTCAAAATTTTGGTGCCATGGAAAGACTCGAAGGGGGCGATTTCCCAGAATGTGTGGGCCTTCGTAGAGGGTCCACCGGAAATCAACATCATTTGTAAATCGCAGAAGGTAGAAACCTCTGCTATATCAACGAGCTTTAGGGCATTTGACATACTACTACCATAATGTTTGTAGTTTACTCTTCATATATTGGTAACCGATGTGATGCCCTAGTGGCCGAACAATTAGGGCATTTGACATATTGTTGGCTATCTGAGCTTGGATTTTTGAGCTAAAAGTGACTATGGGCCTAACACCATCATGGTCATGAGTTACATCGCCCTCCTCAATAATAATCTCTAATCTTGCCAGGATCTGGTCAAGAGTGAGGAAAGCTTTATACGAAATGCCAGGCAGCGTGCCATCGGAATGTGAAAGATTTGAGCAACTTTGCACAAAAGTGAATGAAAATAGATACACACCTGAGAATGTTGCGGATGAATGGCAGTGGAAAAGCAATGATACATGGACTTTCTCTGTGTCCATCGCTTATTCCATCTTATTTCAGAGAAACTCATAGTATACTATCACAGAGATGCAGTATTTCAATACGACATGGGGTTAATATGCGCCTAGAAGAGTTCAAGTTTTTACCTAGAAACTGCTACAGGAGCGTGTTCCAACTATGGACAACCTCCATAACAGAGGGGTGTCATTTGATGCATTAATGGGCAAATGTATTTGGTGCGCAAGAGATGAAGAAACTGTTGAACATCTCTTTTGCAGTTGCAATTTTGCAAACGATATATGGAGCCTGATTGCCATATGGAATGGGAACGCTTTTGAACCTCAGCAACACATCAAACAACATTATAAAAGGTTTATAGAAAAATTCAAGGGCCGAACATGGAATCATGTAGGACAGACAATCTGGCAGGGTGTGGTATGTTATATTTGGAAGGAGAGAAATGTCGTGAGATTTGACACAGAAGGGATCAATGATGTGCTTGATATTGTGAAGCCCAAGACTTCACAGTGGTTGGATGCACACAAGGCAATCCCAGTACCATACTCCATCGCTGATTGGTATCGTGCTCCGGACACTATACATTGTGAGGTGGCTAGCTTTTGAGACTTTTGTAGAATTTAGCTTTAGCTTAGTTTTAGCTTCAGTGATATTATGTAAATATTATCTGCAACATTTTTCGTTCATAATAGATGATTGACCTACAAAAAAAAAGCAATTAGGTGAGATTTTATAGGCCATGCAAATACTATATTATATCTCTTAACTTATTTATTATATCGAATACTATTTTGTAACATTCATGATTCAAGTACCATTTATTCTTTAAAAGAATAGTAAAGTCCCCGAATATTGTCGGGGTTCTAAAATTTTATAAAAATTTTGACATCCAAAGCCATTGCTTTGGTGTCTTGTGCCAAAGCTTGTACTGATTTCAATTAGTCATTTTTACCCCTCTTGTGTTATTTGGACGCGAATTTTTTTTTGGATAATATATGGGCGCAATATCTCAATAGCCTGCAAATCACGGTATGGAGATAAGTCGCACTTGATAAACCGGATGTGGCAAACTCATGCAAGTAGTTTTGAACACATTATTTTGACCTAAATTGTTTTTCTGATGAGTTATGACCACTAGATCATATCTCATTGACATTTGAATGTGAGTTAAGTAGTTGACTTAGGAACTTAACTACCATATTTATGGTGCCAATGCCATTCTAACGAAGATAACTAAGCCAAAATTCGAGAGGTGTGATCCAAAGGCACTTGACTTTGTCTCCAATATTATTCATGAAGGCCACCCACTCTAAGTCCATCGGTCTATCTTACTACTCTGTCATCAAGAACTGGTCTTAGTTAATAGCATTATTAAATAAATACACACACAACTTATTAAAAAAAAATACACACATATTCTGGCGACAAAGGCTGGATTTATGCTAAGAATAGTTGCATTAAGAACAAATTTTCTTACATTCATAATGAATACAATAGTGCAAAATATTATAACTCATGTTATGTCAATCTAAATTGATCACATCTTTAAAAAGGTTATACATAAGTGATTAGAATCTCCATATTTTGACACGATTCAGGCAATTTTATCATTGAAAATATCTAAACTCTAATAAATGACTACTTAAGCTAAGGAAAAAAGATGCAACGGAATTACCCGTGACGAATTTGGCGTAACCACGACGGGCATGGGGCTTTTGATCTCATATATATGTTGTGGTGTGACCAATTTTGATTGCCGTAGCAGGAATTATAATATTATGTACTATTATCTCTTTTTGAAGATGGTGGTCGCCCTCCACCCAGACGCCTACATCTCCTAAGTGTTGGACGGTGCATGAGCAGTACATTTTCGATACAAGAGTTTCTATCTCACAATGGTTTCAAGGTGCTTTAGAGATTCACATTTGTTGCATCCCGAGTTCAGGCATTATAACAGAGCTCAAGGAGTATGTTGAGTCAGCGAAGGAGATACCATTCGCTCACCGGGTATCACAATTCCCAGTGGTTAGAGGAGTTGAGACCTTTGCTTCAAACCTGACGGGATACCAATGAAGATGTCGGACCAGCATATTAGTCATCTGGTATGCTGATTTCATGCAGTTTTACTTTTACCTTTCCTCTTTCCATCTTTTATGTTTTTTTTTTGTTTTAGTTATAACTGTAAGCCCTATAGAAATGACATTGCTTCATGAATATTTTGGTTTCAAACATGTATTGTATATATACAGATAATGAGGCGATCATGGTTGATCTACAGGCATATTGTTACGCATAAAAATAAAAATAAAAAGAGACATCCTGTTAACAAGTGCTTGAAGTTTTCCAGGCAGCAAAATTGGCTTGTTACGCATATGGTTGTCTTTGAGCCGAATTCAATTTTGTGAGACGAGTACAGATATGACTTGAACGAGTGGATACATAAATAAATCCTTCTATGCTCTCTTTTGGAGTTGATCTATATCTAAACATCATTAACATGACATGTATATATAAGGTAACCTTCGTATGCTCAGTCCTTGCGTACTCAGTCCTTGCGTACTCAGTCCGTACTCAACTTTTCGTAGCACCATTCGTTTTCGAAATTGGTCGCACCATTGTAAAGCTTATACATTGTAGATGAAAATCCTCATGCTTTGGTCCGATTTCCGGCGACTTTGTCGCCGAAAATTTCTATAATCCTATTTAGGACTACTTAACCCAAGGGAATTTATAACCCTCCGTTAAACGGTGATAACGCCGTCGGAATATCACCAAAATTTGAATATATACAATTCAATGTATAAACTTTCCAATGGTGCGACCGATTTTGTAAATGGATGGTGCGACCGATTTCGCAAAAGAATAGTGCTACGAAAAGTTGAATACGAACTAAGCACACAACACTGAACATATGAAAATTTCTGTGTATATATATATATATATATGTTCTACAAAAGACGACAAAGGGAGATCTGGGGAATCATCGCTTCAGAAACACAAGGTCTGGATTATAGAAAGAACAGCTGCCTCCATATATCTCATCTTCTGATGAGTACTTGTGCCTTCGGAGAAGGTGAAAGACATTCACAGTGGACGAGCACTTGCATCTTACTCAAGGGGGTGATGATCTTACTTTCTCGCATTCCTCAGCCTGAGAAGCAATGAACTCAAGCGCATCAAGTACTTGGCCTATGAGAGGACGAGCACTTGCGTCTTCATGAAGACACATTGATGTTATCACGACGGCTTGCTGCACGGTTCGAGCAGAATATCGACCCTCGAGGAGAGGATCCACGATGCGGAGGAGGCTCTTACGGTCCTTCAGGTAGGGACGACACTGGAAGAAAGGTATTTCGTGAGCCTACACTTTTTAGATGAAACATGTGCCTTTTTTTTCCCGAAAGAATTACAGTCAGGCAAGTAACTTACCCATGCGACAAGGTTCTGTTCTCCCGGTTTCCTGGTGAAATCGATGGCCTTCAGACCGGTGATGAGCTCCAGCAGAACTACACCAAAGCTGTATATGTCTGAT
>JAOYMZ010036389.1:0-15828 GCA_025802335.1 Pinguicula primuliflora | reverse complement strand
ATAACATCGCCTTCCACACATCCATCCTTTTGTATGATGGATCCTAGATATTTAAAACTATCTTTCTATTGGAGGGTCTGGTCCGCAATCATAGCGTCCACTCTACTCTCATCTATTTCGTTGGCAACGTTGCATGCCATATACTCCGTCTTCGAACGACTCAGTCGAAGATCCTTAGCCTCCAATGTCACTCTCCAACGCTCTAATGAAGAGGAATTGTACTCAATCAAGCAATCTTCTCTATGTGTGTCCTTGAGTCCTTGAAGATGAACAGAAGCTCATATGTTTAAACATTGTTAGTGCACTAGGCAATTGTAGACTGAATTGTATCTATGGACCAGCATCTCACCTGAAATTTAGCCAATAGTTTCTGAAGATTGCCTCACCGACCATATGTGAATTTGTATTTCACCATGGCAGTCGTCTGTCTGGAATTGTTTGTGGTAGTTTGCTTGTTAGCATATATGAAAGGTAAGAAATAATAAGATATTTAGTGAGGGTACTTTGAATAGAGATGAAATTCTCAAGCAAATCAAACTGCGAAGTTGGCTTACCTTTTGAAACAGTCAAATTCAACAATCTGCAACAGGATTTGTTGAAAATCATGCTGGAATTTCAATTGAAGAGGAGGGAGATACAAACAGAGGAAATTGGATATAAGTAGATTGAAGAACTTGGTTTCTTTTCCTTGTTATTTACACTTTTTTTTTAAGGAAGGGTTAGTTTTATTTCATCAACAAAAAAGGTACATTTTTTATCCATGCCTGCCGTACATTTTGATATTGTTAAGCCACTGGCAGGGTGAATCGAATGAAAATACACGACTTTCTATCCCTTATACATCACTGCTAGAGTTCAAATATTACATTGAGCACAAACCAATAGAGAGAATCGGATGTAAAGGAGACAGTTCAATAGTTCTATTAAAAAGCAAGGGACTTACCTCATGAGGCCGTGAAGGAGTTACTGAATTGAATACCAAAATCTTGCCCTTGCATCCGCATATTGACCCTCTGAGCAACTGCATCCATCTAGTTTAGCCCCTGAGTTTTGTATGCATGCTTTGTAAACTGGATCCGTCCAGCTATATATGTGTGGGGAAGCTTCATTGTTGTCAGCAGAACAGGGACTTGATCTCCCCAGCAGTAGTCGATCTCCAGGCATCTGCATCATCAACTTGCTGTATTTTTTGTGGACTACTTGGTGTGATCTCCAGAGCATCATTTCCAGCAGAGACAGACATAGAAGCAACATAGCGTGAGGTTAGTCAAGAATATCATAAGGCGAACAACAAACTATGTGTCACTTAATAATTTTGTATTTCTGGAGTACCTATGCCAAAGATGAAAGCTAGATATAACAATCATCTCCGTGTAGCCATAGACCGCAATGCGACCCCCCTTTGGGAGTCTGGCTCGCAACCGAGATAACTCATTTAATATCCATATCAACTGCATCTTTTTTGGCACACACCTACAAAGAAAAGTGCCAGCACACAGCTACAGGGAAAGATGCCTGCACATAAACTTAAATCAGCAAGGATTTGATGTGACTGGTTCTCCTTTCCAACTGATATTCGGTTCTAACAACTGAAGGAAGCAAATATTTAGCATAGAAGTTATGATCCCCATTTTCGTGCCCTCACTTTGCCATTGCTATGACAATTCTGGCAGGTTTCAGCCGGGTAGTAGCAAAGTGAAATCTGTGATTTGGATGTTCCTGCAGCAAGGATTTAAGTTTTGTATAAGAATAGAACGATCGCCAGGGACATCCATGGCCATCCGGCTGTTGTAGGAAGCTGATTTCATGATTGATATCTATCTGAACAAATTGCAGCCCTCTGTTGATGCACATAATAATACCGACACTTATCGCTTTAATTCTGACGTCCTCTTCATCCCCAGTTCTATAGGTATATCCGACTAAAAACTCATCAGATAGACCTCTGATAAAGCCTCCAATTCCTACGGAATTTGCTCCAGATACCCGATAACAGGAGGTTTGCAATCTGAAATGAGGTGGAGAATCTGAAGCCTGCGCAAAAATTCTGCTCTGAGTGTTCTTGGGGGCCGCTGACATTTGGGTGTGGGGAGATTCAGGGCAGACAACAGGGCTTGGTCCTCCAATTTGAGGCTGTTTTTCATAGTCAGATTCCCCATCATGTCACTCAGTAGCTTTTGTGCCGCAGCACTAACATGGTTATTCGTCATTTGTTGGTCTTCATATACAGCTTTACATCGAATAACCCAGATGGACCAACATATGCTTATTGGGATTAGTAAGGTTAACAGATTGTAGATCTTGGATCCTTTCCTAATGTCCCAACTCACCAGTTTCATTTGAAGAGAGCCAGGTGAGGTGAGAATGTCACAAATCTGTTCATAGTGACCCCAAATTTGTTGAGCGATTTCACCAAATGAAAACAGATGGTCTACAGATTCCTCTTGCAGAGTCTGACCGCAGCAATGGCATTTCGAAACCAAATGAACTCCAACCTTTTTGACTCTCTCATCCACTGAGAGTGCATCTAGAAGTATTTTTCACATCATAATGCTCATTTTTAGCGGCACAAGCGAATGCCAAATGGTTAGAAATCTCCTCTGTGGGGGGGCTCTATGCCTTATCTGGTTCCAGGCCACTCTAAAACTGAATACACCATCCCTTGCTGATTCCCAAACACACTTGTCTTCCCGCAGAAAATTATCAACCTTATTTATATCGTCCTGCACCCCTGGTGGGAGGTGCAGATCGTGGATGAGCCACTGATGGTTGCTTCTGAAGTCTGCCAATTGACTTTCCTTAGGTATATGGGGCACATGCATTCCAATAGGGCTTGATACTGTCCATTTATCCCACCAGAAATCAATTTTGGATCCGTCTCCAGCCATCCAGAATGTTTGAGTAAGCATAATGCCTCTGATGGCCAGTAACCATTTCCAGACATGGGAGTTAGAGCTTTTTACTGGGACTGCACACGGACTAGAGTGAGGAAAATATTTCTGCCTCATAAATTTGGCTAGCAAGGAATTATCCAATCTAATCTGCCACCATAGCTTCATTGTGGCTGCCATACAGACATCTTGTAATCGTTGGATCCCCAAACCCCCTTCTGCTGTTGGTAGACATATTCTTTTCTAAGAAATCCAGTGCTTTTTTTGATGATCTTCATTAGCTCCCCAGAAGAAGCGAGTAAAACTCTGCTCAATTTTTTTTATGACCAGGAGCACTGTTTTTATTAAGTTGAAAAACAACAGACTTGATTTCTGATTTTTCTGGCCAAGCAGTCAAGGTTGAGTTCATCTCTGAAGTAACGAGTTTTGGAATCAGGTCCACCAGTCCTGTGGTTACAGAATCAAGTTCAGCAGAAAGCTGATGAGTGAAATGCTTCACAATCAGCTCAGGAATCTCTGATTCAGGAAATCTGTCCCCATTCGCATCTAGCAGAGATAGGCTAGCATTTTTTATCTGCCTTATTTTCACCGTCTTATGAAAAAAAGTCATATTTCTATCACCCTCATTCAGCCATCTAACCCGGGCTTTTTCCTTCCAAAAGATTTCTTCAGCTAGTAAATGAGTTGTATAAACTGCCTTAGCGTGTGAGAAATTCATCCTATCTTGATCTGCTCCAGTTTGGTCATACTGAAGTTCTTGCCTCTTCATTTTATCTTCTACTTTGCTTATATTCTCAAATATATTCCCATACACTTCTCTATTCCATATCTTCAATTCCTTTCTTAAGAGTTTCAACTTTTCTGTAAATCTTTTTATAGGGTTGGAGGATCGAAAGTTGATATTCCAAACAGCTGCCACTTTTTCCTGAAACTTGGGATGATGTGCCCAGAATGCATGATACTGGAATCTGGAGGGAACCCTTTTGCTGGCAAAGAGCAGATCCAACAACATTGGAGCGTGATCAGAGATCCCACGGTGAAGATGCTGAACCTGGACGGAATCTGCATTCAGGATCCAACTTTCCATTAATAGGACCCTGTCCAGTCTTTTCAACACACAGTGAATCCCCTTTCTATTATTACTCCAGGTGAAAGGGGCTACCAAAAATCCAGCGCCAGTAAGATTACATTCTTGGATGGCCTTAATAAAATCAGCTGATGAAGCTATTTTAATCGGTTTACCCCCTATTTTTCCTCCGGTGAGGTCACTACGTTGTAGTCTCCTCCTATGAGGAGAGGAGCGATTATTTGATGGCATACAGTTATCATATCAGACCAGAGAGAGGTTCTTTCTATTCTAGTGCACTTGGCATACACCCTCCCAATATAGTATGCTACCGAGGAGATAGCAGGCCGAACTTCCAATACAAGAAGTTGCGTTGCATCAAAGGTCACCGAGCAGTGAAGAGATTGGGACCACATCATCCATATAGTATTAGCAACATTTGCAACCCCTTCATACAGTTTAAGTTTGCTGACCAAGTAAGGTAAGCGATTTAGAGATATTTTAGGTTCTAAGAGAACAATAAAGTCCAGTTGGTGTGATTTGACAAGGTTCACCAATCTGCGTTGTGAGGGCTTATTGCCAACTCATCTAATATTCCAGATTAACCCCTTCGTCATTTGTAGAGAGATTTAGTCCAGGAACAGAGATGATACCTGATTGCTTTTGACGGAGAAACCTTTTTTCTGGCTTTGCTCTTCTTAGGTTTTCTGTTGAGGCTCTGAAACACCTCCTCCCCCATGAATATGCCCTGCTTGGGAGGTATTTGGTTACTGTCATCCTCCTCTTAGAACATATCCTCAATTTTTTAGTTTTCAACCCACTGACCTCTCTTCAAGATCTGGTGTCAGAAATACTTCTGGGTCACTTTCAGCACCTATTCTGGGCTGAACTTTTGCATTTGTTACAGAATTTTCCTTAATCCCAGCAGGAGCCGATTGACAATGTTTATCTGCTGTATGCCTCTCCCTGACTGAACTCTTGAATTCAGAAATAACAGGCCTTTTGGTACCATCAACAAACACTATTGCTTCATTCTCATATAAGAGTTCCAAAGCAGAAAACCGAGACGGAGATATTAAACCACATAAATAAGAAGGAGTGCTATCAAGGAGTGGGGGGTTTTAGTGTCTATAGCAACCACAATAGAATCAAGCAGATTTTAATTTTCATAATTCATGCAAGAGCCAGAATTAGGAGGATCAGCATACTCATTACAAGAAACAGAATCAGCATTCGTTGAAATCTGATCACTATCAGTAGCAGCATTTTGAGAAACATTATAATTCACCATAGTCAAATCATCATATGCAGTCTTAGGAACCAAACTGACACCATTAACACCTGAACTATAAAGCATTATATCTCCATTAGCCTCAGGCTCACCAATGTGATCAGCAGCAATAGCAGCAGAATTAAATAGTTCAGTGTCAGAGGACGTACCCGACAGCTTCATGTGATTTTCCGAGTGACTCTACACCTATGGTTCTGCTGGAATTCGGAGAGCCTGAACTATTTGCTGAGTGAGAAATCCCAGTTCCGTAGGACCCATAGATTTTTGGATATCAGCTGACTAGATCAGATCAGAGTGAGCCCCCTGACTCGTACTAGCCACCTTCCCTAGATTTTTGGGCCTATACTGCATTTTCTGCTTACCTTTACCTTTTCCACCCAAGGGCAGGTCAGCAGTAGAACGAGTTGTCCCTGGTGCAGTCTGCCCATTTGACTGTTTGTCTGATGGGGGATTTAGTGCTTTGCAGTTGGCAACAGCATGTCCCTTTCTCATACAGTGACCGCAATAATCAGGTATATAATCGTAGTGGATAGGCTGCCAGAATGTAGTGACTCCCATTTCAACCCAGATGCACTTTGGGAGAGGTTTAAGTAGATCAATTTCCACACATAATCTTGCTTCACTTGGTCTAGAGAGTTTCAGAGTAGCCTGATCCAGCATAACTGGATTTTCGATAGAACGGGCTATGTCAAAAATTTACTCTCGATCATACAGGAGCAAGGGAAGCTTTGGGAAAGAAATCCAAACTGGTGCAATAGAAGGTTCCACATCGCTACTGAAGTACGGCGTCCAGCAGAAAATCCGCATTGGGAAGCCTCCAAAATTCTAGATCTCCTTAAGTAATATCCGATTGCGATCATCCATACATCCAAAATGCAGTATGACATGCTTATAATCCATGATGCCAATGGAGAACTCGATTTTTAAACCCAGACCAGTGATAATTTTATGCAAATCCTGAATAGATGGTCGGCCTTGCGAGAATTTCCCAATCAAGGATGTTGCGAATGGAGCACTGAATCGCTCGACTTCCTCCTCTGAAAATGTTATCGCCGGTTCTCCATCCTTATGCCAAATATCCCGTCTGATAGATTTTTTGTCCAGATCGGCGAAGGATTTGGAGACCGCAACGGCGTATGTCATTTTGGGCATTTCCAGACCGTCGCCGAAGACGGAGACTTCCGATAAGAACTCGGCCACGACCTCCTGGGCCATTGAACTAGGAAAAACCGGTCAGAACCAGAGCTCCCGTTAGATTCCGGCCTCTCCGGCCAAGAAAAATAGTGAATGAAGATGAGAAAGGTGTAATCACACACACAGTGCATGTTTTCACCAGAGAGTAATCTGCGTAGTTCACTGTTCATGTTTTATGATTAAGTATAAAACTGGGCCCAACTAATAGATGATAGGACGCAACAAAGAGGTAAGCAACTCAATAGAAAAGATCTTTCCTCTCGAAACATCTTTGTTGGTTACTTTTAAACTTTTAATCACAACTGAATCAAGGAGTTCAATTCTTGATCAAATCACAATAACTGCTAGCACTCAATACTCAGTAGGGTCAGTTTTATCATGGTATCGGAGCCAGTTTGCTAGAAAGTCTTCTAAATCACGAATCAAAATCTCTGTATCTACTTTATTCTGCTGCAAGATTTCATCTTTCTACTGTTTATCATGGCCGAGACTGAGGGAAAGTTTGAAGATGCGAAGAAAACTAAGGTTATTGTAAATGTTGAATACAAACCAGCGATCTTGGTGAGAGACTCTGATGATCCTGGTATGAAGCTCACCTCCATGCTCTTGAACACCAGGAACTACCATTCCTGGGTATGGGCCATGAGAATGGCACTCGATGCTAAACGCAAACTTGCACTCATAGATGAGGAGCACGAACCACCCACTGATGAGAGTTCTGAAGAATATCAAAACTAGAAAAGTGCAGACCTCATGGTGCTCGCTGGTTTTCCTTTCACAACATCCTGCACGACAGTGCTATGGACTGAATTGCACAAACGTTTTAGGGGTTACAACGGACCAATGGTCTATAAGATCAGACGGGATATATTTGAACTGAAGCAGGGAAGTGGGACAGTGACTACATACTTCACTAAACTGAAGGGGCTATGGGATGAGCTGGATTTTGTTAGGCCAACCCCAAAGTGCAAATGTGGACAGACTCTACCGACTGATGAAGAGGAGAGGGTAATGAAATGATCGATCTATGGATTAAAACAGTCGTCGCGATAATGGAATAAGGAGCTTACTGCGAGCCTTATGAGTTATGGTTTTGTCCAGTCTAGTCATGATCATTGTTTGTTCATCCTTGATAGACCAGGTTACTTCCTGGCACTTCTGGTCTACATTGATGACGTTCTACTCACAAGGGATTCTGTTGTAGAAGCAACTGGAGTCAAGGCATTTCTCAATGAATAATTTAGTATCAAAGATCTGGGTGATGCGGCGTATTACTTGTGTGTTGAGTTATTATCTTCTCCGCGGGGGCTCTATGTTACACAAAGACGATATATTTTAGATGTGATTTCAGATGTTGGCCTTGAGGGTGTAAAGTCTACCTCAAGACCCATGCCTCCTGAACCAAGATGACAGCTCATGATGCCTCTCCTTTACTTCCAGATACAACCAAGTATCACAGTTTAGTCAGGCGTCTCCTTTATCTGAACTTCACCAAACCAGATATTAGTTATGCTACACAACAATTGATTCAGTTTATGAATGCTCCTCATGAGGCACATTGGACCACAGTCCTGCATGTAGTGAAGTACTTAAAGGATTTTCCGGAACTTGGGTTGTTCCTACCTCAATCAAACGAACAAAAATTGGCAGTTTTTTCAGACTCTGACTGGGGATCATGTCCTGATTCCAGTCGTTCTATTACAGGATTCCTCATTCAACTTGAAAATGCGGCTGTCTCTTAGAAAACCAAGTAACATAACATGGTTTCACGTTCCTCTGCTGAAGTTGAGTACCGAAGTCTTGCCAACACTGTATGTGAATTAAAGTGGTTATCGTTCTTACTAAAAGAACTTAAGGTGCCGTTGGTTTTCCCTATTCCAGTTCACAGTGATAACCAAGCAACTCTACACCTAGTTTCAAATCCTATATTTCATAAGAGAACTAAGCACATTGAGATGGATTGTCATCTGATTCAATACCACTTCAAGGCTGGTTTCATCCGTTTATTATATCATCCAACCACACATCAACCAGTTGATTTATTCACTAAAGCTTTGCCTCAAGTTCATTTCCAGCATTTGCTCTTCAAGATGGGCTTGGGACTATCCCCCATCGCTCCATCTTGCGGTGTGTGTTGAAAATCATGCTAGAATTTTGATCGAAGAGGAGGGAGATACAAATAGAGGAAATCAGATACAAGCAGACTAAAGAACTTGGTTTCTTTTCCTTGTTAGTTACATTGTTCATGTTTTATGATTAAGTATAAATACTGGTGTATAGTTAGGCCACCAAAACAGGGCCGATTTGTGTATGTATATAATAGACGATAGGACGCAACAATGAGGTAAGCAACTCAATAGAAAAGATCTTTTCTCTCGAAACTTCTTTGTTGGTTACTGTTTAAACCCTTGGTCACAACTGAATCAAGGAGTTCAATTCTTGATCAAATTGCAGTAACTGCTAGCACTCAATACTTAGTAGGGTCAGTTTTATCAGGACTCAATGAATGGTGGAGGGACCTCATCTTTGCTTGGTGAGATAGACAAAATAGTTGATTGTGGGCGAAATGGAAGATAATTGTAAGAGATAGGGAAGTAGCCTACATTTATTAATTCCATTTTCTACATTTATTTCCGTTAATACTAGTGATCATGTCCTTTATGATTATGAATGAAAATTACTTGTCAAATTTGTCTTGTTTTTAAAACCATTTTATAATGCAACAAAAGAATTAAGTGGAACATATTATCCAACTTCTAATCATTTTTATTACATATTGGTATATTTGCCAAAAATTTATATTCTAACTTTCATGATGAAGATCTTGGTCTTATGTTCTTCTATCATTGTTCTTCTATAATTGTTATTCAAACAATTTTGGTTAGATATTCCTTCTTTGTATTGTTATGCTATGGTTTTGGATCCTACAAGAAAGTTAATTGGAGGGCCTTGCTCACATTGGGGGATTGTGGGGAAGGATTATATCAATCAATATAAAAAAGTTCAACTAACATTGCTACTAGTGTTCTATAAGTATAATCAAGTTATTAGGTCAAAGGATAAACCCAAGTCTTGAAGATGATGATGATGATGAGACTCAACCACCGGAAGACAACATGTTTAATCCCAATGGCGAAGGACTGGATCTAGAGAGTCAGGCGATGACATCCGAGATGGAACCATCACAACCATCGCAACCCACGGTGCATGGAAACGAACTACAACAATACCTTCAAGCTCCTGCGTTTTGGCCCAGGAAGTTTCCTTTTGACATCTTGAAGTGGTGGAGTTCTCGTTCGATCGAGTTCCCGGTGCTTTCGATTTTAGTTCGGGATTTCCTAACCACTCTGGCATCTTTCGTATCATTGGAGTCTTCATTTAGCACTGCCGAACTCATTATGACCGATGGGAGAACATGCTTGACACCTGATATGATGAAAGTCTTATCTTGCATCCGAGATTGGGAGTGAGACTACTGAAGAGTTGAAAATATTGTTGACGAAGAAAGTTGATTTGCAATTATATGATATCTTAACCAACTTCTAAGTATTTTGTAGTAACTTTCCTAATTTTTAAAATATTTTTTTAGAACTTTAATATAATTTATTTTATTTTTTAATTCATTTTTTTTTATTTTTTTTAATAATACACGATCTGGGTCGGGTATTCGGGTTGGACCATGAAACTGGGTCTGGGCGATCTGATCCTGAACTAGACGGGGTGTCCCAGTTTAAACCGGGGCACGATTTGGTCCGGTCCGGTTTGGACCGGAGTTTCATCTCTACTCACAAGCACAAACAAATTAGTATTAATCAACACCCATCTTATCCATGACAAATCTGCTATTATCCATGACAATCAATCTGGGTCGTCAGATTAAATCTGGGCCCAGACTGATTAACTCGATTAAAAAAATTTTGTCTTTTTTATTTGATTCTGCTCTGTCTCTCCCTCTTTTTTTTCTCAGATTCTTCATTCCTCCCACTCACGTCTTCAATCCTCCCTCACGTCTTCAATCGTACGACATCCGTTCGACAAAAACCAGTCCTCGTCAACCCGTGAGTTCCGAAAAATGATAAGCCCTTGTAAGAATTTTGTCAAGCTTTATTTCTCGTCGAAACTAGGGCTCTGAACTTGTGATTATATTTTATGTTTAATTTGTATGCCATGAGTTTTCATTGAAATATTGTATGTTTAGGGCCTCAACCCTCGGGATTCATGGGTTTCATTCATCCTTCATGAATTATTTTGAATTTGGATTGCTTTGAGTTGTTGGACTATGGACGTAGACTTCTCCAATCTTTCATGAATTATCTACTCTGTGTAGCTTTATATCTTGACTTCATTGTTGTGTATCTATACTTTTATTTATAATTTCTCGTTGTGTCTGACTTTTACTCATGCCTCGTTCAAGTTTTCTTCTTCTATGTGGATTTAGTTATTTATTTATTATTTTTGTTTGCTCATGGATCTAAATGTGAGTTCTACTATGGTACAGAGTTATACCCCACAAGTTCGAACTTAATTGTCACTGTTTGTAAAACAAGTGTTCGACAATTTAGATGATGTACTCATGTTTTATAATAATTATGCAAGAGAAAGTGGTTTCAGTACAAGAATCAATCGTAGCAAAAATAGGTTGGGTGGTATCATAACCTGGAGAGAGTTTGTTTACAGTAAAGAAGGATTTATAAAGTCAACACAAATAGATAAACCCGAACAATGACGTCAGGGGATAATTAAATAGAACTATGGTGCCAGATTAGTAGTTGTTTTGAATCGATCAGAAGATAAGTATGTTGTTTCCCAGTTTGTTGATGTTCATACTCACCTTCTTACAACTCCGAGAAGGGTTCATTTGTTGCGTTCTCACCGCAAGGTGAATGCTGTTAAAAAGAGCTTGACAGATCAATTATCAAAAGCAAATATCACGACATGCCAATAAATGAGTGTTCTAGAACTAGAAGCCGGTGGTTTAGAAAATATAGGATTCTTGCCTCAACATCTTTATCATTCCAGAAGCGACAATAAAAAGGTTTTAGTTGGACATGATGCTCATATTTTGAAAGAATATTTTGAGGATGAATTGGAAAAGAATCCAATGTTTAGGTTTACAATAAAAGAGGATGAAGAGGGTAGACCTACTCATTACTTTTGGGCGACTGAAGACGCGAGGGAGGATTGAAGACGTGAGTGGGAGGATTGAAGACGTGAGTGGGAGGATTGACGTGAGGGACGATTGAAGACGTGAGCAGGACGATTGAAGAATCTGAGAAAAAAAGGAGAGAGAGAAAGGCAAAATCAAACAAAAAAGGCTAATTTTTTAATTGAGTGAATCAATCTGGGCCATCGAATTTAATCCGACAATCTAGATTGATTGCCATGAACAATAGCAAATTTGTCATGGATAGATGAGTGTGGATAAGAAGGAGATTGTTACTCAAACCTCAAATGTGGTAGACCAAAGTAGTATTTTTGTCTCCAGGGAGGGGGTTACTACTTTCCTCCGCAAATAAATTCATATTTGATAATGAAAGTAGAAATTACGGATACAATGTACACACATATGAATATGCAAAAACATACAAATATACAACTAAAAATAATTTTGAATTAGATGAGTTGGTCATTTTATGACAAGATATGTTATGTGAATATAATATTTGTGTGTTTTATGTTATTGAAACAACTCTTTATTTTCAATATACATGTACGAATATACAAAAACAAGACTTTGACTTCTGCTAGTTTAGAGTTCCGATCTAACAATCCAATAATCAACGAATTTCTAAACAACAATTATAAGATAACAGCAACTATAAGATAACAGCAACTAAAAATAACAAAACAACTACAATACAAAATACGAAACTTAACCAACAACATAAATTAATTGAACATTATACAAAATTTGAAAATGAAGTTCAAATAGGTGATGAACCCCAAAATTTTCTAAACATCCTTGTCATTTTCTTTAGAATTCCAAAGCCTTATATATGAAGAGGTAATAGATCGGAATTTGAGGTTAGAACTGATTTTATGATTGTGATTCGACCTTAAAATGATACATTTTTGTTTCCCCACCTCTTTAATCTCTTTTCCAAAATCTGCAGCACTGGCCTCCATGTATTCTCCAGTCTAGGATTTGCTCTCACCTTCACTCCTAGGAATATAAATGGAAGTGAACCTCTCCTGCAATTTAGAGTTCTGCCCTGTTGTTGATGTTCTTCATCAGTCATGTTTACTGCAAAGATTCTGCTCATGCCAAAATTCACTTTCAATCTTGATATGATTTCAAAAGTTTGTAGAACTCGTTAATGCAAAATGAAGATGTAGAGGGTGAGAAAATGATGGGAAAAAATCTAGAAAAGACTGCATGTGCTTGTACGGTCTTCTTGTGGTTGTCATGCCACTAGTATATTGCGCGTGGCTTCAAGCCACGGGTCTCAGTACCTCAATGCCGACCGAACATCAAGCATTCCATATATATAAGTTCTGTTTGAGGTCAACTATGTAATTCATATCATTCAGTGACAATGTACGAGAAGTCGGGAGGCGGAGGCGGATCGACCTCCCGACGCCCAGCGACTTATCGGCCAGGGCGGCCAACTCGGCCGACTAGTCGGCCGACCAGCGCAACCCCTTTCACCTATTTTTTTTATCAGAAAAATATATAAAAAAAGATTTAACATAAATAGAATACAAAAATATACTAAAAAAGAAGTTAAAGTTTTGCAAAACAATATTAAAATAGTTTAGATATCAAATTTCATCATTAATCTCCATAGTTAGTCCTTCTTCTTCGTCAGCCTCGGTCTCACTCCCAGCCACGCCGATTCGGCCCAAAACGGGACGCCAACGAGGTTTCGACCGACTAGTCGGGCGACTTATCATAGGGGCGGCCGACTTCTCGAACACTGTTCAGTGATATGAAGGAAAGTTCCATTAAGTTCGTCTCAAAACCGTTCAAAACCGTTCATTTGAAAGTGTGTCTCAAATTCTAGCATATTGAAAGAATAATGAACAAATCATCATGCAGTGGATTCTAAGCTGATACAAAAGCATATTATCCCAAAACACAAATTCGAACCCTCCAAATTATACCCACCATCAGGCATGTTGCAAACGGGAGAAGAAAGAATGTTCTATAACATGTACGGCAACTCAGACTTTAAGGTGTATTATTTATTCTTCTCGGCAAGAGCAATATTGTGAGCAGCAAAAGTAGGTAGCCGAACGTAGTCTCTGTTTATTCAAAGTGTAACTCCAAGCACTTGACCGCCTCACAGACGGAATAAGTTCATCAAATAAAAAGCATAATAATTTAATCCAATATTTACTATCAACTAAAGTGAATTACTGGTGGGTTCCAAATGCCGTTGAAGAAACTGTTACATGAAATCTACAAATATATAAGTTGGACAGATTATTTAAATAGGAGATGTAGACAAAGACAGGAGGTTGTTCTTTTTCGAACATGTCGAATGGCATCATAGAAGTATAAAAGAGTTAGAAATATGAATAGGAACACATAATAATTCTCATTACATCAATATGCAAGTTAAAAATACTGTTAATTAAAAGAAACAAACAATAATCATGGATGGGCCTTTTACTTGGTACAGCTTAGAAAACAGTGAACTCAAATAGAGGCATACCATAAGACATAAGATGGCAGCTGATGTTTACTTCATGAGCCACATTATGAAATAGTCTTGAGTGACTTTTCGATATACACAAATCAAAATTGGAAGGAACTGATATAGGCAACCTGAATGAGGATAAAAGTGAAAAGAACTAACAATTCATATGACAGACTTAACTTTAACGAAAAATGAAAGTGCAGGAGACTAACCTGTTACAAATACAAATGAATTCAAATAGCATGTTATGAAAGAGATTAATACACTGAATTTATGCAGTAGACTGAAATGAGATGAAATCTCGTATTGAAGAGCTCCTAAAAGAATGAGCAATAAGGTTAAAAGGTTCAAGTAGGAATTGAGATTTCGTTCGTTTTCATCAAGCAATAAAGATAGTATTCAAAAACATAGCATTCAAAAAATGGTCTCTCCAAACACTTATGAGGAAATGAACCAAACACAGATGAGGAAATGAACCAAACACAGATGAGGGAGAATAGTGCAAGACGGGGCATACTGCACCTTCTCTGATTCCAGTAATGCACAGTAACAGATGGCAACAATGGTCGGAAGTCAGTGTAAAAAGAAGTCACAATAAGCAAAGTAGAACGCTGCAACAAAAATTTACTGAATAAGATGCGATATACAAAGTTGACGAAAACGAAAAATGGCCTACAACCAACCCCTCATTCATACCCATCTTTGAAAAACACGAACTCAAATTAAACTATACCCATCAAAAAGGTTTCACTTTCATCTTCATCAAACGTAACAAATGAACTGAAACCGGAGCGAAAACTTGGCAGAGGTAATGGTTTGATTTGATGTTATTTTAGTTCTGAAATTTTGAATGAGGAAATTATTCCGTCAAGCGGGGAACTATAGGGAATTGTCATGGTTGTATTCTTCTAAGAAGAGTTCTTACCATGAGTTATCAGTGTGTTCTAGTCAATACAGTGAATAGCCCCTTTGGATCATCTGAACGGAATAACGATAATACTAATCTTATGCTAAACGAAGTCCTAAAAAATTCAAAGCACAAAGGCAAAAATAAGATACCAACGTATGCGCTAATAAGCCGAGATACATGCAACACAAACCAAACAAAAAATCTGGAAACTAACAAATACGCGAAGGGAGGGGGAAAAGGAAAAGGAAAAGGAAAACATTACACAATGCAAGAACATCAAAGACGAAATGCCTGGAACTCAAAGCACTGATCGCGTCAGGAGGGGATGAATCCAGTCGAGCAAAGAATCAAAGGGTATGAACCCAGCAACACGAAAGCGAAGATTGTAAAGAACGGGAGGGGTGTGGGGGAGGATGGAGTGCCCTAGCACAAAGAAACGGCCACGATTGGATGCACAGATAAGGGCAGGGATGGCCACGATTTCGGAGGAGGGAGGTTTTTGTTTGATTCGAAAGGACGGCGACAATGGCTGCACAGAAAATTCAATGAAGGGCCAGGATTTTGCAAGGGAAATGTGAATTCGCATCGTTTTGTTTGTGTGGGTGCGTCGTTTACCCGAGGAATGTTATACCAGACGAAATGAACATAAGAAATACCTGCGAAAAGGACGTGGCTGCATCGAGGGCCGATATACACCACGACAAACACACACGACAAAGGCACGACTCACTCACATGGTTGCGGGTCCCACATGTTAGCATGTGGGACCCACACAACACAATGTGAGAGGCAGCGTGCGTTGATCGTGCAAGTTTGTCGTGAGCTTTAGCATA
>JAOYMZ010036378.1:0-15831 GCA_025802335.1 Pinguicula primuliflora | reverse complement strand
AAATGATCCCAAATTATACAAAAAAATAAAGTCAACAGGTTACAAATTAAATATTATTTCAAAATGATCACATATCGTTCCGGGGTCGTTACAAATTAAATATTGTTTCAGAATATAATCTATATATTAGGATAATTACTCTGTTTATTGAAATTTGGAAATACGCGCAGTTTATATGAAAGGACGAGATGACTCCATTGACATTCAAGCAAAAAAACTCTTTTCATTCGTCACGTCATTGGGTTATGATTCTTATTGTCAGGCTCCAGAAGGCATACATAAAGTGAGCAAGAAATTTCCAAAGCTTCAGATTATCACATCAGAGATCGATACATCACTCAACAAAGATATGCAGGTGATTCCAGGTTTGGGCGAGTTTGGGGATCGATATTTTGGGACTGGCTGATACCAAGACAAGAAGGACACACAAACTTAGGAATAGAAGATATGTAGGACTTTATATAATTCAAAAGAAGAAGAAAAATGAATATTAACAGTTTTTAACATTTATAATAATTCGAATTCCTCGATTGGGGATTTAGAAGATATCTAGGACTTTATATATTAAAGATGCGTTTACTAGCAATGTCATGAATTATCATAAAATTTGGATGCATAATAAAATACTTTTTTTTTTATAGGTGCATAATAAAATACTTTATTGTGGAATAGTGGGATTAAGCCAAAAAAAAAATGATACCTACCAACATCATCTTTCATTCGAAAAAACATTATGCGGAAATTGGGCGATCACGGGTCGTTCAAACGCCTAAACGGTCTAGGCGCACTTCTAAACGGGCTTTTAAACGACCTAAGCGGTAATTCGGGCAAGGCGGAGAGCGATATCCTAGCGCCTAGGTATGGACTATTTCTCGAACAGAGATTTAAATACAGAAATTTGATTTAGTAAACAATAATCTTTGATAATTCTCAGCGAGTACAGAACCACTTCTTCTAAATAAACAAAACTCCATACTGGTATTGAAATTTATCAAGTAGCCTTCGTCTTCTTTTTCTTTTTCCTCGAGGCAAAGCTACTTGGTCCAAGTTCTATGGACATTCGCTTGGCCCTGGAAAACACACACGAATGTAATGTAAATGACGCAACAATAAAAAGGAAAAACATAATCATCTCAACAATACCCTTAAAAAAAAATCTCAACAATAGTTTTAGAATGAGCTCCCGCCGGATAGATAAGAATATAGACAATTGGTAAGTGAGAATGAGCATACCTTTTTGATAGTTCCCTAGCTTCATCTTCTGCTAATCCACCTTCCACATCTGGTAATTCACCTACCACAACTGGTATAACAAGTATAGAGAGCGATGAGCTAAGAAATTGTTAATCTAATGCAAGATTGCTTTTTAACTTGACCCAAAAAAAATCATAAAGAGAAAATGATACTTACCAACATCATCATTCTCTAATCCGGACTCCGAATCAGAACCCCATCGGTCACCCCCGTCATCGTGGTCCCATCGTTCCCCAGAAGGAGGCATCCAAAAATCATTTTCATTTTCTGTATCACTGCTCTCACCTTTGGAGTCCCTTATTTCTGTGATGATTTCATCAGCGCTCTTCTTCTTTTTCTTCAACTTTTTTTTCCTCAACTTGCCTTCTCCACTTCTCTTCTCGTTCTCCACTTTGATTCCATTCGGGGTAGCCTTTTCAGACTCCATTTTATCTGATAGCATCATAGCATTAACAATTCGAATTTGAAATCAAACACACCAATTACGACAAGGTTTACAATATATCTTCTTATCAGACATACCTAATGCGTTGAGAAAATGCTTTCCATTTATGTGCTTCCATATATGCTCCTCTGACTTGTTAACTGTAGCCCCCGTCAGTTTGCATATTAATTTCAAACTGCAGAAGCAAAGCAAACAAGAGATATATAACTTCTTCCCAATCTGAATTCTACACACACTCAATTCTCTCACGATCCCTTTTTCTCCAAGGTGCTCTAGTAAAGGCATTCTCCTCCATTAATCAAAATTTCCCTAACTGACCAGATTCACTAACAATAAGCAAAAGACTGACTGCATTATTGAGTGGAAGCTCTAAAAGGCTTAAGCCAATAGCATTGCTAATTCCACAAAACTCTTCTAGTAAGCTTCAAATATGGAGAACAGTTCTTGTTACAGTTTGTGTTTCAGTCTGAGCAACACACAATACCGTGTTTGTCTCCAATACCGTGTTAAAAATCATAAGAAACAGGATTGAGCAACAACAACCGTTAGAGCTGAAATAAGCGAAATGTTTGTCGCTTGAGCAAATTGTCCACTTAACTGTATCGAACTGGACATTTTCCCACTCAATTCTCCAACACTACAGAAAAGCTCGAAAAGCTGATAGAGCTCGAGTTGCAAGAACTTCCCTAACATCGATTGAAATTTGAATCTCTTTCTTAAGCCAATTATATGAACCCATAAAGCACATCTAAAACAGGAGATACAAACCAAAATCGTAGGATTTACCGTGTAACAGGGTCCTGCCGGAACATATTGAGAGGCGGCGTTCCGCGGGCCAAGGCCGAGTCAATGAGCCCAATGCGACAGTGCTTCGTTTCGGAGTAAGCATCCTTAGCGTGCGCCGGAACCTCGTGTCCCGTCTCCGCACACTTAAATCGACCGTTTTCAAGCAGCTCGAAGGTCGGCTCACCGAGCAGTTTTTTCCCCTCTTTAATCTCGCCGGAGTTGTCACTTTGACCACCTTTCTTCTTCCCCATAGCACTAACTTCAACCTCCGTAAGGCAGTCGCAATAGCAGCAGCCTTCCCAATTCCTCTCCAGAACAGATGACAAGCGACTTCGGAAAAGCTATCGAGACCTACCGGGCCACATGTGGACTAAAATTAACGGGCTATTCGGCCCAATTGGAGAAAGTTTTGCCCAATAGTAAGACCCCACTTCTTTCCCCGTCCAAGTAGGAATCAGGCTGGCGACGCAGTTTTTCAGTCTGCAAATTTCTTGTCTGAAAGGCGGAATCTCCGCTGCCGCCCCCCGGCTCTCTGGAAAAGATCCTTAAGCAGCTGTGTAACACGATGAAAGAAACACGGAAATAACAAACTGAAAGAGATCAACTTTCTGATCCTCCAATGCCCATTTCTCGTGTTCGCCTTAATCCTGTTGGTGATATCAAAACGCGTTCCACTGTCGGTGAACAAAACTAAAGGGACACGGAAGTTAATGAGAAAAGACAGCCATTGTTGAAGAAAATGACCCGCATAAATCTTAAGGCTAGAAGAAAATGGTGCAAACGACCGATCGATCAATCACTGCCTTCTTCCATTTTCCCCATTTTTTTTCAAAACCAGATTTCTCGGTTTCTCCACGAAAACGCTTGTCAAGCAAGACTCGCTTTTTCCGTCTCAACAACTGATAATTTCACAACCAACTGGCTTATCTTTCACAACACAAGCTCTATATATCCATAGCTGTTTATTGCTGTTCTGGATCAAACTTGTGGCACTAGAGTGAAAAATTAACTCTGCAATGGCGTCGTCAACTGGGATTCTACTTGTAGGAGTTTTACTCGTGCCCATCATTCTTGCAAATGCTGATATGGGGATGAAGTTAGAGCCTCGTGGGTACCCTGCAATATTTGCATTTGGTGATTCAAACACAGACACCGGAGGAATGGCAGCAGCTTTCTATCCTCCAGTTTCTCCCTCTGGCAACACATTTTTTAACAGACCGGTCGGAAGGGCCTCAGATGGGCGGCTAGTCATAGATTTTATTGGTAACAAGTCAATTCGAATCCAAGTTTTCTTTCAGACTTGTTTAAAGTTGTAACCTTTTTCTTTTTGTTAATGAAGCTGAACATCTGGGGATACCGTATTTAAGTCCATACCTGGATTCCGTAGCATCCAATTACAAGCATGGTGCAAATTTTGCAACGGGTGGTGCAACGATTATGCGGCCCGAAGAGTCTTGGTTTGTGAATGGAATCAGCCCTTTCTCTATGGAAATACAAGTCGAACACTACACGCAGTTCATCAATAGAACAGCTTTCTATTATTACACAGGTTATATCATATTTACAACTTGCTAGTCTAGGGGTTGGATTGACAATTGCATAGGTCAAGCGTTCAAATCGTCTCAGTGATATTAACTATAAAAAGGATGCAGTTTTGTTCTTCTTGTACTGATGAAAGTTTGTAATTCAGACGAGAAAACTTCATGTAAAGGAAGATTGATGAAGCCCAAGTACTTTGCTAAGGCCCTTTTCCTAATCGATATAGGACAGAATGATCTTGCTGTGGGGATAAGAAAGTTGAGTTTCCAGTTTCAGAGAGAAGCTCTTCCCAATATCATCAACCAGTATAAGACACAAGTCCAAGTAAGTTGAGCAGCAATCAGGCAATGACATTCTTTACTTTTGCTGTGATCAAACTTCTTTTCTGAATATGTTACATGGCAGACTCTGTATCAAAGAGGAGCAAGGTCTTTCTGGGTTCACAATACTGGTCCCATTGGCTGTTTGCCGGTGGCCATTGCGAAAGTAAAAAACCCCGAACCGGGGTACCTTGATGATGTTGGGTGTGTGAAGAGCCAAAATGACATAGCTGTTGAGTTCAACAAATTGCTCAAAGATGAAATCTCTAGTCTAAGAGCAAGCCTTTCTGATGCCACCATAATCTTGGTGGATATGTATAGAGCCAAGTATGAACTGATTGCAAATGCAAAGAATCAAGGTGATGTCCATTTTCTTTCAAGTTCAGAATTTTATACACATTGCATTAGTACTATGATTATCCCAATACTTAAGTCTAAGTAACCATGAATTCTTCAAGATCAAAAAGTAACCCTAATTTCTTGATTACGATGTTTATGTAAGCATTTCATCTCAGAAACCATACTGCTCTGCCTCAGAACATAAGAGATGGAGGTAAAACTTTGTCAAAAGAGAGAATTTTCATTAAATGTAAAATGTGAGACTATGATAAATCTAGTCAGCACTTCACGGACATATTTTACACCACAGGAAAGACAACAAGAAATGGAAAAGAAACAAAAGATACATGATACAGCAAGTACTACACCTTTCTTATGAGCTTCTTCTTGCTGTTGCAGGATTTGAAGACCCTTTTAGAATCTGCTGCGGTGATCATGGAATGGGCTATGATGTTTGGTGTGGAAACAGCGCGGAGGTAAACGGAACTCAAGTATTTGCAGGTGCCTGTACGAATCCCTCTGCAGTCATAAGCTGGGACGGTGTGCACTATACAGAAGCTGCAAATTCCTGGATAGCAAACCGTATCATTGACGGATCATTCTCTGATCCGCCTTTCACGATCAAGAAAGCGTGCTATGGGACATAAGCATATTCTAATAAATTATCCCTATTGTTTACCATAAAGGTGGACATTGTACAACCTCTTATCTAGTTAATGAATGGGGTAATTTAGTGAGTTTCAACCTAAACCTAATTTACACGAGTAGTTGATTGCTGGGAATCACTGACGGTATCCCTCAGGAAGAGGAACAACCCTGTGGAAGGGTACGAATCGCTGAGGCAAAGATCCATCCTCTTCGTCGTCATCAAACTCTAATACATAACTGATAAACATAAGAAAATTCAGAAAAAAAAGTAATATAGTAAGTAGTAAATGAAATCTCATGTAAATTTGTAGCTAGGAAATCGTTATATTGTGATCTAAGGTACTTACTCATCAGTCTTCCTCTACACGATCAGGAATCATGGCCATCAAGTTTACATGTAAAACAAGTAATATTCAGTTTCACCTCATTTCTTCGGAATGAAAAACTTTAAGAGATTAGCTACCCGTACCTTCCTAGCCTGAACGACAGTCGCTTTGTAAAGTGCCGTAGTTTCGGGATACACAGCCAAAACATGTTTCCCAGGGGGAAAGTCCGGGACACTAGAGAGATCATTTCGCTTTGGAAAAGGAATAATATGTGACATGGGCAGTTTGTACTTTCTGCAAGGGCAATGCAGTGGATAAGCGAAAGGATTGAGTTTCGATGCTAAAATCATAAAAAAAAAATGCCAACCTTTGCCCGGTGCCCTCTTCATCATCCCCCGGTTCCTCATCCAAGACTTCAAATCTGCTAAGCAATACACTAGTGAGATGCAATAAGATGGATGAACCAATGGAGATATCCTCCAAATAAAGTGATACGTTTCATTTGCATTTTTTTCATATCCCATCTCATGTAGTCCCACCACATTTGACTGACATAATAGAATAATTCTTCAAATATGAGGGATGAATGGTATCAAACATAGTAATTTATTTCATCTGCTATTTTGTTCAAAATGTAGAAAGAAAAAAATCCTAACACTTTCTTGATCTTTCTATGAGGAGCAACACTTACTCTCGTGTTTCTTTGTCAAAATGGATTACTTTAACCACAAACCACTCATCCTTTCCAGCACCATCTTGGCTCACCCTGGCGGCAACCTAGAGAATGTGAAAGTTCGGAATAAGAAGATAGTAATAAACAACAAAAAGAACTTGGGGGAAAAATCGAGTGCTATGCATACTTGCTCGCCCTTCAGATTTGCAAGACCTTCCAAGTGACTTCGCATGGCAGGAGAAAGTCTCGGGACGTCTGAATCTGTTCTCATCCTCTTCTTCTTCTGCTCATTGCCTTCTGTGTTTCATCAAGGTTTCGAGTAATATTGGTGAATAGAATGTGAGCCGCATGAGAACAAAGTCCCAAAATAAAACACAAAGTATCCATCACTGATAAATACACCAATGAACACGTAACTGATTATAAATTTGACTGATGCGACAACAGATAAACATCTGTTTATACATACCTATCCTTCTTCGATGTTGCCCCTGAGTTCCCAAAGGTATTATTGCATCAATTTGAGATAACAATTGACTGGAGATACTGCAAAAATTAGAGGAAAAACACTAACTCTATGTATTCGAGATGAAAACGTTAACTCCAATGCTGAACCGATATAAAGTGACTAACTTGGAAATATATCTGGACACAGATATATGAAAATTTGCCTAATCAGAAACATACCTTACTTCACTCTCTGACAGCTCTTTGGCTTGAATATACAGCATCTTTAGCCGTGAGAGTGAATTATCACCGGGCTTTTCAACCACCTCGGGAGCTGCTTTCACATGCAAACAGTATTAAACACTACACACAGCTCATCTAATGAAGATGCATAATAATCAACATTCTTCTAGTAAAAATAATTAACCACGAAACGATTCAAAGGAAGCAAGTAATAATCATGATAAATGCAGATTAATCAACAGAGAATGAAACTAGCCTTAGATTTCTAAGATAAAAAGAACAGAGAAAATAAAAGAAAATAGCTTGTTATGATTTGAGATCAGGCCAATAATAATAAATACTTTGAACGTCTTGGCTAATATGATATTGAGAACAGGCCAATAATAATAAATACTCTGAACCTTATCGAACACACATAAATTTCTCAGCTCGAAATTACCAACTTTCTCCAACAAGTTCCCTTACCAAAATCCGGCAGAAAACCCAGATCAACACAGGCAAAAAAAATTAGATTGAATCTTTCTAATTTTGGAAACTACCGACCAGGATGATCCATCAATCTAATCGATAACGGTTTAACTAGACAACAATACCAACAATGCAACAGATGAACCGGCAATACGACAGCTTGCAACTCACTAGACTGTAGCTTCTTATGCATCTTATTTATCTCAAGCAGCACTTCCTCCTGCTCTTTCCTGAGGCGATCGAGTTCTTTTGCGTTTTCCAATATTCCGGAAACGTCCGGAGACGACATCGTCTTGTCCCTCCAGGAATTCGCTTTACTATGAGCAGCTCCGGGAGATTCCCCCAACAGTTAAGGAAGACAACACTGAATCCAGACTCGGATCTCAACGAATGGAATTTATCGATGATTTTTCCTAGTCAGTTTGAACCACCCAACCCAACAGATATTATTAAGGAAAAAGGCGAGTTCAAAGGGGGATATTTTTTAGATGAAAAAAAGTAAGGACGGGGGCATGGGTTATCTTTTTTTTTTTTTGGGCATGGATTATCAAACATGGGAATCACGTGAGAAAAGCCAACGTGGGTGTTTTAAGTTTCGTTTATATAATACATAGACAACCCAAAAAATCCATAAAGAAATTTAAAGAAAAACATAAAAAATTCATGTGTTAATTTATCATATGATGTATAAAAAATATAGAAAATACAATGGCTAATTATAAGTTGCCATATATTTTTTTCATAATTTTTTTGTTACTTTTTCTTAGAGTATAGAAGTCCTCAACACCACCACATGCAGTTTTGCTAATTGTACCAAATTCACCCATTGACCTCTAAATGTAATGCTTGTGTAAAAATGAGTTCATTACAGAATATGGATTTCGATTTTACCGACGACTTCGATATAAAAAATATGGAGATTTTGATTTTTAATTTATAAATTTTCCATTGTAGCATTAATTTTGACAATGAACAATGAAAGTACTAAACTGTACATATGTTGTGCAGACAAGAGTTATCTATAACACCTTTACTCACTCATAGTCCTAACAACTCATTTTTACAAAAAAAACAACAACTATCGAGCAATAATATAAATAGGTCAATATAATGAGAAATTTTCATATCCAAACACTATGGTCTTAAATAAATAATTATTGTTTATGATTATGAATTACGATCATTCTATCTTAAAATAAAATATTTTATTAATATTCACATTTTTAAAATGAGATGATATTATGAACAACAACATTTTACAGCTAAGGTTAGATATGAGTATAATCATATTTAAAATTTTCCAATACAATAATCCCATTTTCCTATTTATGCAATATTTCAAAAATATTAAAATAATAGACCCCCTTTTATCTTTAAGCAAAGCACTTTTTTTTGCGTATTTGTAAGGTATCCTACCGGCCGGCAGCCAGTAGACTAATCCTCAGTCCCGGATGACCACGATAAGTGACTATTTAAATTGACCAAAGTAGCCATTGGCACTTGAAAACAGTGTCCACCAAAACTTTTTCAGTTCAATGAGAAAACACCTCGATCTAGTCTACATATATCCTTTGTTGATCTCTTGTTCCAATTCTTGAAATTCCCACGCATCATCTGCCGAATATTCTCCTGCGCAAACCAAACAAGAAACAATTGGCAAGCAGATGAAATCAATGACCAGCAAGAATGCAGAAGATGGATTAGTTCAGTACCGATTGAATCTCTGCGCAAGGCAGTCAAGTGTGCACAGCTGCAACACCAACAAACATGGGGTATCAGAAATTTTAATTCCCGGACTTATTGTTCCGATTAAATTATTATGGTCCAGACTCCTAATCTTAGACCTTGTATTTTGATTCAATGTTCATGATCATTTAAGTGATCATCTCATCGTGAATGTCAGATCAAACTTAGAAGTCGAGATCATACCAATATATTCGAGACTTGAAGTTTTGTGAATATAACAATGGATCAAACCGATTCAGACGGGCAAAAATCTAATTACCTGCCCAGCGTCTTCCCAAAATCTGCACAGAGGGATCGAATATAAGTCCCCTTGGAGCAGGTCACACGGAAAACAACATTTTGCCTACACACAGACAAGTTAAACGCAGCTTCAGCAACAGCCTATTATAGGTCTCGTTTGTATCGTTTATTTTCTGAATTTTTAAACAACCTATCGTTTAAGCTTCGTTCAACGTCGAAGCGGAAGATTGCTATGCGCCTCGGAGAAAGTTCGATGTTTTCTCCTCTTCTAGCCTTATCATACATCCGCTCTCCTCCAACCTACCACAACACGAATATCACAAGATGTAAATCGATGAAAAAACAATAAACCATCTCAAAATATGTGTAAACGGAGATATCCCTTACTTTGATAGCAGAGAACATTGGAGGGACTTGCCATATTTCTCCACAAAATGATGAAGCAGCTTTCTTTATATCTTCATCCTTGATGTGTTCCCAAGGCTCTCGTTGGATGACCTGAAAATTTGGTATACAGAACGGAAGTGAATGATTGGATATGGACATAACACATTACAACTTCATATTCGGGACAGGACGGTGAGCAACACACGGGTGAATCAGCATCCCATGTTGAGGTGGCTTCTCCTAAGCGGAAGATTCCACTGTATCCCTTTATCATGCCTTGGTAGCTGCAACAAAAGAGCATCAAGACATATGGAGAAAGCAACTACATACCATATTTCAGTACATAACTAAATTCCCACTCAAGAATACAGAATTTAAGAATCATACTGCAAGTTACCTGTCGACAACTTTGGTTGCTTTACCCACACATACAATCAATAAACCAGTAGCCATAGGATCTAGAGTTCCAGCATGGCCAACCTGGGAGAGGTAAGTTACAGAAGGATTATCGGTTAAATGCATCTCAGGCACAGTATTAAAATTTCAGAAGTCACCTTTTGCACTTTAACTAGGCGTCGAAGCTTTCCACAAACGGTAAATGAAGTCCATCCTGTTCAAAGAGTAAATGAAAAAAAACTGGTCAGAAATGGTAAACTGGAGATTTCTAGCAAAATTCACAACTCCATCCCCAAAAGTTTTAACCAACCTTTAGGTTTGTTCACCAAAACCACAGTCCCATTGGGTCCATCCCATTTAGGCGGAAGCCCAACTCTCCTTGAAGAAAGAAATGGTTCTGCAACAGAGGTATCCTGCCCATTTTCATTGGGGAATTTCTTCAAACACTTGAAGAAGTCCTCCACTTTCTTCTCTGTTACATCTTCAACTTTCACATCCTTCGCTTCCCTCACACTCTGCTCAAAAAACACCATTCCTCTATCCTCCTCCTTCGCTTCAGCAACTTTGCTCTCACCACCGTCCCCTGTCTTGCTAACATTCTGTTTTCCTGCGTCAAGAAACGCTTTATCAAAACACTGATCAGGAAAATATTTCTTCTCCAACTGATAAACCATCTTATAGTGTTTGTCTTTCTCCCATGGATACGCAAAAGCGTCGTAGAAGTACAATTCTTCCTCTCTCTTATGCAATGTCCGCAGTTCCACAACCTCCTGCTTCAATTCAACATAATCGCTCTCCTTCCCCCGCCCACCGTTTTCCTCTTCCGACTCCGACTCCCCGTACATCCTTGTCCTCCTTTTACGATAATACTTCCGCTTGCTCTTATCCATGAGTGTTTTTCCTTCATGTCTGGATGATAGCTTTCTATCGACCCAGTCGTCGAAGCCCCTATCCGAGTTGTTTCCAGAATCGTCGGTCTCCGGATTGGGTAAAGCCCTTGGTGAGCGGCGGCGCGTGATTTCACGGTGAGATTGATTGGCTGGGCGCGACACAACCATTTCGTATTGGAGTGGGTATCGAGTGGCAGGCGTAGACACAAATCTTGAAAAAGAAAGCTGTAAAGATTCTCCCTGTAGATGTCGAGAAGGGAGTCGCGAATCCGCCGGCGAGGCATACATCTTGTTGGCGCAGCGGAGGAGAAAAATGGGCCTCAGAGATTTCGCCATCATACCAACCACTTTGTGTTTTCTTAGTTCTATTGCTACCTGGAAAACGCTACTACTAATAGAAGTTTGGGAAGTTGAGAAAAATGGGCAGGATGAGATGAATTAATGGCTCAAGTTCTTCACCAACAGAATCAAATACGTTTCAAGGGGAGGATCCAATGTGCAATAATTCTCATGACGTAGCTCCTAAATCTACTCGTTTAAGAACAGACGGCATAACTTGAATTGGTTGGAAGAGGAAGCCTGACTTTCTGCAAGCTTCTTCCAACAGTTGAGCTTGAGAAGCTCCTTCCGGACAGAACACAACAACAGCGCCTCCGCTGCCGGTGAACTTGGACGCCGCACCGACTCGTCTCGCAACTTCGACCATCTCAATGTTCAGGGATCCCAACACTTCGTCTCCAAACATTTTCCTTCAGAAACAAACATGTAATGAAATGTTAAAATCAGTGTTTAAAATACTCACATTTTATACTCAATTAAAGTTAAAACAACGGCCTTTTAACTTAAGTACACATATTAAGTTAAAACCACGATGTTTTGATTCCACACAACGTCCTATACTCATCGTATCTAACCTTCTCAGATCAAAGTTGCGGTTCATGAGGTTGGCAAACTTGGCGTAGTCCTTAGCCAGCAACGCTTTTCGTCCTTCTGATGCAAGATCTGCTACCTCTTTGATTGTAGATATGATGAACTCGTCGCCCTTCAGCCATCTTTCGCGGACTGTACTATGAACCTGTCAAGCGGTAAGCAAAACAAGAGAATATGATCAAATGTTGAACACTCGCTGGAAATGTCATCAATTATACTACTTAGATGTTCTGATTACCTTTCCTGAGTCGCTTGGATTCTCCGCGTAGATAAGATAAAGGGGTGGAAGAAGACTTATGTCCATAGGCTCATATTCGCCATATCCCAACTCTTCCATCCGTCTTTTGTTGAAATCCTGAGGGTGATAAAAGTTCAGAGTATAAGAACGAAAATTCCCTGCAAAACGGAGAAGAATAATGCAGCTCATCTCACCATGTAGACGAGCCCACCATAGACCTGAGCCACTCTATCCTGAAGACCAGCTACAATACCCAGTTCTTTCTCAGCATTAAGTATGAGGTTTGGGCGGACTTCAACTTTAATAAGGTGTCTCACTTGATAGAAGTCAAGAAGACAGCTAAGTGCAGCGCATACTATTGCGCTGGAGCCTGAAAGGCCGGTCTGGCGTGGGATGTTTGTATCATAAGAGAGACTGAAATTACATTTCTGCAAAATGATGCCATTGTCTTTGCAATAGTTATGAAAAATTTTACAAATCGCCATCAGCAGTCGCACCCCACCATAGTAGCCATCACTCTGCAGGCGATTGACCTACAAGACATTGGCAGTTGAGATTCTGAAGAACCAAATTGATAACAGCTTCTACACCATGAGAAACATTCCACTACAGAATTATATGTACAGAACCATCGAAAGTTATAATCTTAACCGTCACCGTCCACACTGGACGGTTCTGATTATTCCCATTCTAGATTTTTTTTTAGAAAAGCTACAATATTCCTGTCTACAGCATTACCACCAAAAAGATATAAACTACAATAAGTGCTTTTGGATCAGAGACGCAAACAATTAACGGAAACATGTGACTCCTGCGTCCAAAAATAAAATCTCAACGTATTTACAACCCATTGATTCGTACTAACCATCAATAAGATTACATCTAACAAAAGTACAGGACTTTAGGGAAACCCATCAAATGTAATTAGACCCATAAACCTCAAAATTAGAAAGGTACAAAAATGACAGTATATATAGGAAACAAATTAATTAAAATGCCAAGATGGAGAGGGGAGAAGAGAGAGACCAGATGAGACAGGGAATCGAACTGTACGAGATCGTGAGTAGGATGAGGAATGATAACCAATTCTTCCGACGGTTCCAGTCTGACCGAAGCCCAGAAATTACCGAGACTGAAGGATATCGTCCGCCCATAATACACATCGCTAGGATTCCCCAACAAACCAACTCGAGCGTAAGCTACGTGCTCGATCACCCCATTTTTCTCTCCCGCCATTGTCGAGATTCACGATAACCTCACTGGATAAACTACAATGCTACAAATTCCACAATTAGTGGGACAAACCTCTGGTTCGAAGTGGCTCTTGATCTTCTCCGATTCAATGAAGACACTGTAGAAAGTAGTTTCATTTGCTCGAGATTTGAGAAGATTTGGATCGTGCCGTGACGTGTACATGTTACTGGGCTAAAGCCAACCACCCCAATGGGCTCCAATATATTGGGTCTTCAATACTACAAAATGGGCTTGCAGTTCAAATTTAATGAACGGGATTTATTCTTGTGATCCACTAAAAATTGGAAGGTAAAGTGAAACGAGGATTGCTACAGCATAGCACACCTCTCTGGGCGCGCAACTCCAACGCGCACCCTTCCTCCGTTTGGTCCAAATATCGACGATTTTTAAAAAATTTAAATGTTATAAATTCTATAAATTCAAGGGCTAAAAATTACGGCGGCTTTGCCGTCGAAAAAACTAAAACCATATTTAAATGTTATAAACCCAAAAGCTAAATATCAATCCAAGTGCTGAACTCTATAAACCCAATGACTAAATACTATAAACCCAAATCTAAATTGATGGAGGTACGAATTTTGAGAGTACTTGTAGTATTTTTCAAGTGAAACGCCTCCCACCCTACCTACCTCGTTTGCCTAGGTGTATTTATTCACGATCTCTCTGTATAATTAAGAGAGTTTTAGGGTCTGGTTCGGACATTAAATCGTTTAGGTGTCAGAATAATTAATTACGTGAGAGTTGGGAGGTTAATATACCATTCAAATCTAAATTCAATGTTGAAAAATGGGTTCAATTCAAGTTGTGTATATATATTATGTATGGCAGAATAGAATAACTTTAAGAAAACGGTAGTCTACGTCGCTTAGTCGTTAATTGTGCGCTAGCTAGTTGCCTTCTATCTTGCTCGAATACGTCTCCTAAAGAGGATGCCTAAGAATCGTGTGGCTCCTGTCGCTTAGTATTTATGCCTAATAATTTTTGAACACGATAGAATTTCCAAAACATCAAAGTCAAGTCAATGATCAACCGTATTCTGTTCTATATATTTTAGACTTAATGTAGATTGGTTCAACCTTCAATCATTTAAACTCCTAATAGGAAAATTGCTTTTTTAATACTCAATCAGTTTGAAAATTCTGGGCGGCGTTCCCATTAATCTACTGTAAGATTTGGTAATTCTTTTTTTGCAGTTGATTAAGTCTTCTCTGCCTAAAATAACTATATTTGATTAGCATTAATGAATCTTCTAAATAAAATACAAGGTAAGAAAGCCCACAAAACTGATAATTTCGCGGAAATTCAGAGAACCGCTTTCTGCAGGAGACTGGCTCCTTTATAGGAACAACGAAGAACAGTATAAATCCATTAAAAGAGATCTCATTTTTTTCGGCCAAATATTCCGATACATCTTATGAAGTAGAATAAACTTTTCACAGGGTTTTTGTTTTCTTATCCAATAAATTACAGCATGGCATGCGCCTTGTTTATCTTCTTCTTTCTGCAGCAGATGATATATATTTCATCAGGATGATCACGAATTAAATCTGTGTAGTTAGTTAATCACGGCGGGGAAACAGTTCGAAAATTTGTATTGTTTCTTGAGAGAGTTTTTTCAGCAAATTGCAGGGGAGTTCTGAAGAAGAAGACGAAGGCAAAATCTGGATCTTATGATGTCTGAAGGGTATCATTATGCTTCAAAGAAGAGGGGGGAAATACGCGAACGTATCTGTCTGCAGGTATGATTATATATCCGCCATCAATTGCCACGATTTTTTTCTCTCTCAAGATTAAAATTTTCGTCTGTTTCGGAGCTTTGGTGCAAGCAATGTAAACGACGACTTATTCAAGCAATGATTTATTGGGTTGGGTTTGATAAGCGTTTCATAATGCTGAATTTTCTGCATCAAAAATATTAGCATAGTAGCTTTTATTCATGCTGTTTTGGATACATGATTACAAAGATAAGAGTTGAATTCAAAAGGAATTATCTGCTGTTGGTGTGATCCTAATACATACATCTTCACTCACCTCTTGTTCTTGTTTGCAGCAGGATTCCTCGTCATCCTCAATCGCATCGAGGATTCGTTGTTTGCTCATGGGATTCGATTCCAAGTCCTTGATCCTTCTGTTCCTCATTGTCCCAGCATGTATAATCGGCATTTATCTCCATGGACAGAAGATCACCTACTTCCTTCGGCCTCTATGGGAATCTCCTCAGAAGTCCTTTATCCACATACCGCATTACTATCACGAAAACGT
>JAOYMZ010036377.1:0-32104 GCA_025802335.1 Pinguicula primuliflora | reverse complement strand
ATACGGGTTATACGGATAAAGCCCGTATCCGCCCGTTTTTCGTTGTAAAAAACCGGACCGCCCGTTTTGTTAAACGGTTAAAGCCCGGACCACCCGTTTTCGACATCCAATCCGCCCGTATCCGCCCATTTTCCGAAATGGGCTAAACGGTCCGAGCTAAACGGTCCGGTTCGGGCGGAAAGCTCGTTTAGCCCGTTTAGCCCGGACCGTTTGTCACTCTCTAATCCAAATCATCCGATGGATGATATGGATTTGTCCGGCAATGCACATTTTCCTCCTTTACAAGGGGCGACTAGCAGTCCTGTGGCCAATTTCTCTCAGATTGCCGAAGAATCGTCTCAACCACCGACGGGCACTCCCAAAGCCCCTCTCTTCAACTCATTTCTGCAATTGGATGCAGATAGCTCACGGAAGAAGATTGTGGTGCTCCCGGAAGACGTTATCCATTCGTATAACGACCTAGGGCCAACAGTCACATTTAAAGAGAAGATACAAGTGCAAATGGACGGTAATATGTCCAGCACACTGATTATTCGCCCCTTGGGTTAACAAATGGGTTTTCAATCTTTATTCAGGAATCTTAACCTGCAATGGAAGCCTAAGGGAGAACTTTGCTTAACTGATATTGGAAGTGGCTATTTCCTTCTGCAATGTGCAAGAAGGGAGGACTATGAGAAGGCTCTTTTCGAAGGTCCCCATACCATTTCAAGTCATTATATTTGGGTGTTTCCCTGGCATCACGACTTCGATGTCAAAGTAGAACACATCGAAAACGTTGCTACCTGGATACGAATCCCCGGACTTCCTACTCAATGTTTTCATGAAGGTATCCTGAAGGAGGTTGCGAAACCCATTGGTGAGTACCTGAAGGCCGACCCCCACACTCTGTTGGAATCAAGGGGCTTGTTTGCAAGATTAGCGGTTTGGTTAGATCTACGTCGTCCCTTAAAGCTTGCAATTACAATTGATCAGAAAACGTTCCCGATTCAGTACGAGGACTTGCATATTATTTGTTTCAAATGTGCCCGATTTGGAAACCGTGCAGAAAACTGTCCTCATGACCCTACGTCGTCGACTGAATCCGTCGCTCGGGATAATAAGTTATTTGATGATTCTGGTTCTGGGCGAGTTCCTTCAGAAATGCGTTCGGCCAATCCCACTCCAGCGAGAGTCCCGGCAAGCTACAATGGTCCAATGTCCCTAACTCGGTCTTTGCCAGAAAAGAATGACCAAATTCCAAATATCAGGCTGCTTGACCAATCCGGAAAACCCACAGAGTCCAGGGTAGCATCGAGTGCTAACAAGTTGGAGTCTACTCTTGGTTCAGAAGTGGATCTGTCCAAAGCAGGCCCATGAATGGTAGCTCCGAAGAAAACGAGAAGACCTTAATCGGAAGGACATGGCAAAATGAGTTCATCTGAACTTTGCAAAAGAATTCTATTGCAACATCATTTAGATATAAGGTGCTGCAAAACATGGACGATGATGGGATGAATGTCAAATCTAATTCCTCCATTGCTGCTCCTGGAAAAGATTAATCTTCTTTTGATAAAGATGTTCAACCCATTCTGACTGAGATTCCAAAACAATCTGCTACACCAAGTCGTCAAGCATCTCAATCTCTGAATCGCTCTAACCGGGAAGTCACGAAAGACAAAGGGAAATGTAAAGTGCAGTCTTCTATAAATAAAGATATGTCTTGGGCGAAAAAAAACACGACTAATCCCAAGAAAACAGGAAGTTTTCTCTCTTCTCATCATTCGGATTTTTTTAACCCTGGCTCCTCATCTATTCCTAATCATAAAGCTGTATTTATCCCTCACCCTTCTGCTGATCTTATTACAGGTTCTCTGTCCATATAGCCGGACCTCTCCCAGTAGTTGAACACAAAAATGATGGATAACACCGATTTTCACGTGAATAAACCAGGTATAGTTACAAGTGTATCTAGACCTGTATCATGTCATCCAGTATTAGAAAAAGATCCCCCACCTGACACTGCAATATAGGAAATGACTGACACTACTACTGATGAACTACCGACTCTTGAGAATCATCCTGATCCTTTAGTTTCGAGCAGGGCATCTCTAGAGAAAAATCTAATGGATGAAATGCCAGAGCAGATTCAGGAATTCATTATCTCAGCAGACTCTAACACAAAAGATGCTGCCATTCAAGAGGAGGTCACTATGGAGGATATCTGCGTTTAGTGAGACTTTTTTTCCCTTTTCTCTCTAGTTACTGCTAATATTTTCATTTCTGAATAGTTTTAATGGATAGTAAAATTATTTCATGGAACTTGCAAGGTGTGGGGAATATTACCACAATTGCTGCATTGCATCATATGATTAGAGAGCATCATCCATGTATCTTGGTTTTATTTGAACCTAGAACTAGTGGTGTGTTTGCGGAAAACATAATTCTTCAAATTGGAAATGGATTTGTTAACTCTTTTAGGGTGGAAGCACATGGTTTTTCAAGTGGAATTTGGATTTTATGGCAGGATATTTCTAGAATCAACATTTTGAAATATGATTGGCAATATGTGCATTGTAATGTACTCTATGACGAGGCTATCTCCTTTAACTTCACAGCTGTCTACAGTTCTCCAAATCTCAGGATTTAGAAAACATTGTGGCAGAAATTATTACATCTTGCTGACCAATCAAACTGCCCGTGGCTCTTGATGGGTGACTTTAATGCATTTTTGCACACGGATGACAAAATAGGAGGGAGACATTCCTCAGGTTGTTTACATTTTAAAAATCTTATTGAACAAGCTGATCTGCTGCCCTTAGGATTTTCAGGATCAAGGTATACCTGAGCTCGAGGAAAATGTCATGAACGCATAGATTGGGCATTGGCAAATGAGTTATTCATTTCACAAATCTCAAGCAATGGAGTCTCACATCTGCCTAGGGTATCCTCTGACCACTCTCCTATTTGTATGAATATTTGCGTTTCTTCTTAATCTTCTGGACAGGTTAGACCATTCAGATATTATAAGGCATGGGAGGCTCATCCGGACTGGGAAATCTGATTATCTCAGCATTGGGCGCTGGATTGTTCTCTTCCTCTAGCTCTGCAACATCTTCAAACAGCAATCGAGGAAGGATGGTTAAATCATTTTGGGAACGATATGGAAATAAAACTGGCTCTAATGGACATGGACCCAAATAAGGCATCCGGCCCTGACGGATATTCGTGCAGCTTTTATCAGCACAACTGGGATACAATTGCTTCTTCGTTATTAAAGTTTATTCATGAAGTCTTCAGACATGGCACAGTCCCTTCGGAAATGAATAAAGGCATGATACACTTATTATCTAAGGTTCCAAATCCAGAAAGCTTCGACAACTTCCGCCCAATTACCCTTATCAACATCAACATGAAGATCATCTCTAAGGTTATTGCTAACCGGTTAAGTGGGATTCTCCCCTCTATCGTCTTCCAAAATCAATCAAGCTTCATTAGGAGAGGAACATAGTGGAGAACATTATTGTTGCTCAAGAGGCACTTCATACAATGAGGCATTGTAAGGGAAACTGTCACTTCATGGCTATCAAGATTGGCTTATCAAAGGCATTTGACAAGATGAATTGGGCATTCATTGAAGACACCCTTAAGGAGGCTAATATACCGGACTATTTATTGAACGTCATAAAGTCTTCCCTCACATCTAGCTCGACTCAAGTACTATGGAATGGCTCTAGAGGACCTACCTTTCATCCAAAGAATGGAGTTCGGCAAGGCGATCAAATATCTCCATACTTGTTTGTGCTTTGTATGGAACGCCTTGGACATTTAATAGAAGCTTCACTTAGGGAGGACCATTGGAAACCGCTAACCTTTGGACATCAACATTTTAAGTTATCTCACCTCATGTTTGCGGATGATCTCATCTTATTTGCCGAAGCATCGTATCAACAAGCTATGGTAATTCATGAAGTTCTTCGCATCTTCTCGCTACACTCCGGCCAAACAGTGAACCCAACAAAATCTGTATTATGGGTTTCACCAAACACTCCTTTGGAAATTACTAGAGATATTGAAAATGCATTGGGAATTGTGAGGGTTGATGATCT
This sequence comes from Pinguicula primuliflora, assembly GCA_025802335.1. Taxonomy (NCBI): domain Eukaryota; kingdom Viridiplantae; phylum Streptophyta; class Magnoliopsida; order Lamiales; family Lentibulariaceae; genus Pinguicula; species Pinguicula primuliflora. Next base: position 28,019 of record JAOYMZ010036377.1, on the reverse strand, counting down.
TGGAACCTATCTGGGTGTGCCTTTGATCCATGGACGTATTACGAGGAATACTTACGCTGCCTATCTAGTTAAAATGCGTAAGAAAGCGCATGGGTGGTCTGCTCGGAGGATATCAATGGCTGACAGATTAGTTTTGAGCATATCAGTTTTACACTCTATACCTCTTTATCCTATGCAATCATCAACTATCCCGTTAGCAACATGTGATGCGATGGATAAGGTTATTTGTGATTTCATTTGGGGAGGGACACCAGAGCAACCTAAACAACCTCTTGTTGCATGGCAAAAATTAGGCAAAAAAAAAGAAAATGGTGGTCTTGGGCTCACGAGTCTTCGTCACACAAATCAGGTGTTTATGTTAAAGCTTGCATGGGAGTTTACTACCTCTCCAGACAAGCTGTGGGTAAAGCTATTTAAAACTAAATACCACACTTCTTCCTTGCCTCCGGCAGACCACAGAGTATCCTCTAAAAGCTCCCCAATCTGGAAACACATGTGTAGAAACTCTCACCATGTGCAAGCGAATACAAGATGGGTGATTGGCGATGGGAATTCTGTATCCTTTTGGCAAGATATTTGGTTTCCTTTTACTAACCCTTTATCATTTATCGCCTTGCATTCGTTATCACCTTCAGATTTAGAATGCAAGGTCTCCAGTTTTTGTCTTTCTGCAGGGGGATGGGATGAAGCGAAGCTGATCCAATGGCTACCCGAGTCTGTAACAGGTACAATTCTTGCAATCCCTGCTCCACATTTACAGGCAGGACCGGATACTCGAGCTTGGTTGCACACTACTTCTGGACAAATTAAATGTGCTTCAGCTTCAAAATTGATAACAAATCAGCTGAATGAGGTGCCTATCTTACAGTGGAACAGGATATGGGCTCTGTTGACACAGGAACATATCAAATTATTCATTTGGAGGGTGCTACATGGCGCACTCTGGACAAACAGCTTGAGGGCAAGAAGAGGAATAACATTCTCTCCGGACTACCATCGCTGTCCAGCCAATTAAACCATCTTACACATATTGCGAGATTGCGTGAAAAGCAGAGAGATTTGGTTGTATTCAAGCCTCCCTTTACCTAGCATTTTTTTTAGTACACTTTCTCTTAATACCTGGATCATGGATAACATATCTTGTGTTAAGAATTCTCAGGAATGGTGCAGCATTTTTGCGACTACATGTTGGAAATTGTGGACATCTAGAAATGAGAAGATTTTCCAAGATCAAGAAATTTCTAATAGCAACCTTTCCTTTTCAATACAGGCACAAGTCAGAGAGAATCTCCGTATTCTACAAAATGAAAAGAGGAGGAAGGAACTAAAAAGTAGAAATCCCCAATTCCTATTCCAGGATGAGCAGTAGAACACTCTGAAGGTCACTCTTTGGGTAGATGCAGCGGTCTATCGAACTACCGGGATAGCAGCATGTGGAGGTGCATTGCATTTTGGTGATGGCTCGTGGTTAGCAGGTTTTTGTCTTCGGCTTGGGATATGTCCAGTTGAAGCAGCGGAACTCTGGGCAGTGTATTACGATGTGGCCTTGGCCCGTGCCTTCAACTTACATGATGTCAGATGCTTCTCTGATAGCATGGCGGCAGTTTCGCAGATTCATGGCAAGGGTGAGAACTTAACGTTGAAGAATCTCATCATCAAGGTCCAAAGGATGATGGCTCGATGTGCTATATCTGAACTTCATCATACTAAGAGAAATCAAAACATTGAAGCTGATTATCTGGCTAAAGTTGGCCTGGCACTTGCAGTTCGCCAGCTCCATATTTTCTCATCGGAGGCGAATGCTGATCCTGAGGCACACCACCCAGATGTCCAGATTCCTATCGGTGCCTTTATCAACTCTGACTTCCAGTTACAGGACCCTCTTGCCCAACTGCTGTCAAACATACTCCCAGCAGATACGCCATCAATTTCATGGCATCAGGATGACCCTCTGAGGTAAGATGATCAGAGGTCTGGCCTGTTGCATATCAGTGAGGATTCTGCACCAGAAATCACTCTGTCAGGGATTCAACTCCCTCTGCACAAGGATCTCCTTCCTTTTCTTATGATCCACCTTGAAGATGACTTATGATCCGGCTTGGTTGTTTTTTATTTCTTCTTTTTGTTCTCTGGCTTCGGGCCTCCTATGTATCCCCCCAAAAAAACTTAATGGATTGTGGTTTTATGGGAGAGAGTAGGATAATAGCAATTTTTTGATTATTTTATTTATTCTTTTTGTTTTAGGTTACTTTTTAGACAATTGAACGTACAGCATGAACCGTTCAATGTTCTTTGAAGTGGATGTTAAAATAATGATAAGTGCGTCGTACGCTTCGATTTGATATGTGACTTGATATTGTTTCGATTTACTTATTATTTTTTATTTTTTACTTGATATTATCTTTAAATAAAATTTAGCATTTAATGTTTATAAAGTTTGGGTTCATCATTTAAGATTTTAGTTTTTCAGCGGCGAAGCCGCCGTAATATTGATTGTCGTCGTTTAATAAAATTTAGCATTACGGTTTATAGAATTTGGGTTCATAAATTAGGGTTTTAGTTTTTCGGCGGCCGCCAAAATATTAATTGTCATCGTTAAATAATGTATAACATTCGGGTTTATAGAATTTTGATTTATCATTTAGAATCTGTTTACTTGAATTCCAGTTCAAAAATTAACTTCACATTAACTTAGAATATAAATCCACAATTTACACCAATCCCATGAATTGAGTTAGAATGGAATTGGAGTAATTCTTGTTTACTAATTGACCCCCAAAACTAGACTCATATTTAAAAAAATATGAAATTACCATTTTACCCTTTAACAATATTCTACAATCCATCACAAACACATTTCAATACAATCACACACAAACCATATAATATCTCACACATGATACAATATTTTTCTTCGAACAAATCCTATCTTTAACAAGGAGCACTAAATAAGATATTATCCACTACAGACGATATTATCCAAGGCCTATTTCTTAATCAATATCTTCGCCAAGTTCCCTGACAATGGGATGATGTCTCTGAGCTTGGTGGACAGAGTTAATATCATCCATGGTGGTAGTCATGCCAACCCTAGTAGATGGAAGCAATATTGAGCATAAGAGTACAACAATTAACTCAAGTTTGGTCTTCCGCAAAACCAACCGTGTCCTAACATTTATGTCCTTCTTGGTTATAAAATCTGCAAGTAATACTGTCATATTAGCATCTCTGCTATAGCATAAACAAGAGGACCTGTAATTACATACAAAAAGTAACACAAAGAAACTTTTTATCCAGTTAGAGGAACGAACATAGACGCAACACAATAATTGAACTACATATAAGCATATTTGCCACTACGAGAAGCTTCAAATGTATTATATGGTAACTAATGCAAAACTAAGTTTTTTCTTGCATAAGGCGCGTGTTCACCGAGTCATAGGCTCAAGAATAGGCAAAACAAACCAGGGCAAATGAGAATTTTCATACACAGATACTGATGAACCAGCTCCAGTTCCAAAAACCCCAAATAACAGTATGGTTACACCCTGAACTAACAAATCAAGTAATTGGAAATAACAGACAACCTAGAATATTGTTCTAGGATGCAAGATTCAGATAGCTGTATTACCTGCCAGCCAACACCGCGGCTAAGAACAGAATGTGGCAGAGGAGTTGCATTGGCATATCTTGACACAACAACAAAAGCACCAGTTGACTGGCAAGAAAGTGAAGAAAATCATATGGTGACGTTTTCCTTTATTCTTAGATAGAACAGAATATTGTTAGTAGTACCCTTGATAGACAACATTTCTGCTAAGGAACACGCGCAGCCATCAAACTTGACTAACTTGCCAAGTAAAAGAATATACAACTCTATGTTGGAAACACAAGAGCCACCAGACTTGACTTAGCTTACCCAAGCGTGCAAAGAAGTTATGAAGGTAGTTGGAATGCATAAAATCATCCGAGAAGTCATGTATATATATAACCATTGTAAAGAAGAGAAAAAATAAGAAAGAAAAAGGAGGAAGCACTGCCGTGGAGTAGGGATTATCCCAAACTACGTAAATCTCTTGTGTCACTCATACATTCAAACACGTTCACACGTCCAAACATGATATCGGAGCAGTGTTCTCGATCTTGAACAACTGCATCTTCATCTACCCATATTCGGCATCACAGTCTCATGTCTAAGGAATTGACACCGGCCGAGGCCAGCCATATGGCCGAACAGTTCAAACAATGGCTTAAAACTCAACAAGACTCATCATCCTCCGAGAAGTCAGAGAGTTTGAATCACCATGGTACCGTGGTGGATATCAAACTTGACGATCACAACTACATATTGTGGTCTCGTCTTATGGAAGTTGCTATTAGTGGCCGGGGGCGACTGGATTTCATCACTGGTCAAGCCAAAGCACCAGCAGAAACTGATGCTGGCTACTCTACATGGAAAACAAGGGATTCCTAGGTTTTTGAGTGGATCACTCGATCCATGGACAGAAAATTGGTGCAGAAATATGCACACTTTCTGACAGCATATGAGTTATGGAGGATTCCAAAGAAAACGTTTACTGCAGGGGAGGATAGCCTATAGATCTTTGACCTTATCACTAAGGCAGATCGGTTGATTCAGGGTCAATCTCCGATCGAAGATTATTATGGCAAATGTACTTCTTTGTGGCTCGAGATCGATCGTCGCCATCCTAATCCTATGGAGGCAACCAACGACATCGAGAAATACAACAAAATTCAAGACGAACACAAGTTATTCACCTTCCTCGCAGGATTGAATCCGGAGTTCAATCACATAGTTCGGGATATCTTGAAGGAAAAACCAACACCCTCAGTTGAAGCAGCCTACGCTACTATTCGACAAGAAACCGCCCACAATCATATTATTCTCGTGGTAGCTTCCGATGTATCGAATACATCACAGGGTGTTGGCGTCGGACTCACGGTCAGAAATCAAAATCCACAAAATCAGAGGCAAAATCAAAATGGAAATGACTTTCGACGGTTAGAAAGCCAATTTTCGACGAATTCCTCATCCCGCAAGACACATCAGTGTGAGTATTGCCGAAAGCTAGGGCACACAGAGTCAGTATGCTACTAGAAACACGGTTACCCAGGAGGACGAAAACCTGTCCATCGTGAGGGCCGTGCAGCCGTGGCAGATGGTGGACTCTCGAACTCGGCAGAAAAAGACCTCGCCATCGCAAATCTCGGAATAGCCGTCGGCGACTCCTCGGGCGAGAAAGAGAAAACCCACAGCTCGACGAAAGACTCGCAGACTGCAGGACCAGATAAACATTGTATTCCTTAGAAAACCCGTAAATACCCTCACTTTATTACAGGATCACAACCTTTTCGAGAAGGCCCTTTTTGTCTTTCTCAGGCTGGTGACGGGTCAACAAATTCTGGTGCCGAGATTGGGCCATCTTCTAGGCCAATTTCGAAAATTAACAATGATGGGATGACTTCTGCGATTGGGCCAAAATTATTTGATGACATGAATAATGTTTTGAAAATTGATGGGCCAATTTGTGCCACAGGAGCTGCTGTTCGGTCCACTGGGCCTAAAAATAGGGAACAGGCTTGGATTTTTGATTGCGGAGCTATTGACACCATTACTTATGATTTGTCCGATATTATTCGTATGCAGGACTCTAAGAAAAAAATGGTTCAAACGGCGAACGACGAATTTGCTCCGGTCAAAGGAGTTGGAGTTATTGAAATTTCTCCATCAATGACATTGTCAAATTGCTTATATGTCCCCTCCTTGTCGTATAAATTGTTATCTATTAGCCATGTCTCGAAAGAGCTTAATTGCGTTGTAATGATGTATCCTACTTTTTGTGTTTTACAGGATATCCGTTCGAGGAAGATAATTGAGCGTGGCACTGAAAGGGATGGTTTGTAATACGTCAACGAAGTGGACTCAACGGGAAAGACACTTCTAGCTCAAGGGTCTATCTTGGTTGTGGTACCGACGTCTTGGTCATCCTTCCCATAAGTACCTTCGTCGGTTATTTCCTCAAATTTCCAGTATTCCTTTCCATTGTGAAACTTGTGTTCTTGCTAAGAGTCATAGACAGTCTTATGTTTCATAAACACTCGTGTTCCGCATATTTTTTCCTTAATACATTCTGACGTGTGGGGTCCAGCTTCGTGCATTGGGGGGCAAGGGTTTCGATATTTTGTTCTGTTTATCGATGATTTTTCCCGCATGACTTGGGTTGATTTCCTCAAGAACAAATCTAATGTTTTCGACAAATTTCATGTTTTTATCGTATGATACATACACAGTTTGGGAAAAAAATTCAAATCCTTCGTTCAGATAATGGGGGGAATTTGTAAATCAGCAAATGAAAATGTTTTGTTCTGAAAATGGGATGGTGCATCAAACTTCATGTTCTTATACTCCCCAGCAGAATGGTGTAGCAGAACGAAAAAATAGATTCTTACTTGAGATTACACGGGCTCTCATGCTAGAGTCTCACGTTCCATCATTTTTCTGTCCCGAAGCCATATCTACAGCTGTATTCCTCGCCAACCGGCTTCCCACTCAGATATTGAACTTTCGTACCCCCATTCAAACCTTATCAGACAAATCTGCGGTTCCTCCACCTATGTCACTATCTCTTCGTGTTTTTGGTTGTTCGGTTTACGTGCATATCCCGAAGGTGAATAGGTCCAAATTTGACCCATGTTCTGAGAAGTGTGTCTTCGTTGGCTATGGGACATCCCAGAAAGGATATCGATGCCATAACCCTGTCACTCGCCACATGTATGTTACCATGGATTACGATTTTGTTGAAACAGAATATTATTATCCGTCCATCCAATCAAGGGTTCAGGGGGAGAACCAAAGTGATCCACTTTATTGGCTTCTCACAAGTTCTCTATCCTCCAGCGAATTGCCACATTCCTCGACATCACCCCCTGTGTCGCTTCATGTACCTCTCACTCCCGTCTCGCCTCAAGTTCCTCACGCACAAGAGCCATCCGATCCAACACCTGAGGTGGAAAAACTTCCCGCTCTAATTTTTGGCGTTGTCGTAGTACCATCAGACCTTGAAGAGCTACCTCGAAGATCTTCTTCATCAGAGAATCCGGTAAGTACACTTGTCCCTGAGTCTTCAGTTCCCTCTACAGATATTGTGCCTGCTAACCTTGATACAGGATCTGTGAGCCCAGTGAGCCCTCGATATGTGCTACCTGCTCGTGTTAATAGGGGCGTTGCAAGGAAGAAGTTTACTCCTGAGCATGACAAGAAGACCCAAAGATACCCTATTGCTGACCTCGTCAGGGGGAGTATGTCTGATTCTGCCCGACCCTTTTCCACTGCTGTGTATAGTGAGGATATCCCTCACAATGTGATTGAGGTCATGGAGAGTCCTGATTGGAGGGGTGCTATGGAAGCTAAGATGGAAGCCCTTCGGAAAAATGAGACTTGGGAAAGGTGTGAATTATCTCCCGGAAAGAAATCAGTAGGATGTAGATGGGTTTATACCATCAAGAGGAAATCTGATGGCACTATTGAAAGATTCAAAGCAAGATTAGTTGCCAAGGGATATACTCAGACATATGGAGTGGACTATTCAGAGACATTCTCTCTAGTAGCTAGACTTGATACACTGCGGGTGCTATTCTCTATTGCAGCTAACTTGGATTGGCATCTTCACCAGTTCGATGTGAAGAATGCCTTTCTACATGGTGATTTGAGTGAAGAAGTGTATATGGAAGGACCACCTGGCTACTCTGATGACTTTCACTCCAGGGAAGTCTGTCGTCTGAAGAAGGCGTTATATGGTCTTAAGCAGTCTCCTCGAGCATGGTTTGGAAGATTTACTTTAGTTATAAAGAAGTACGGGTACATCCAAAGCAACTCTGACCACACCTTATTCCTGAAGCGTCGTGATCAAGGCATCACCTGCCTTATTATTTATGTGGATGACATGGTTATAACTGGGGATGACATCGACGAGATTGAGGAGCTAAGGAAAAATTTGTTTCGGGAATTTGAAATGAAAGATCTAGGAATACTAAAATATTTCATTGGTATTGAAGTACTAAGGTCGAAATCTGGCATCTACATCTCGCAAAGGAAGTATATTCTGGACCTTCTTGCTGAGACAGGTCTACTTGAATGCAAGCCTACAGACACACCTATGATGATGAATCATGGTCTGACGATGATAGAAGGGGCCGAACTAGCTGATAAAGGAAGGTACCAACACTTGGTTGGAAAACTCATTTACCTGGCACATACACGACCAGACATTGCCTATTCAGTTGGGGTTGTAAGCCAGTTTATGCATAATCCACAGAAAGAACACATGGAGGCAGTTCTGAGGATCTTGCGGTACCTAAAGGGATCTCCTGATACTGGGGTCTTGTACGGACGAAATGGGCATCTAAGAATTGAAGCTTATACTGATGCTGATTGGGCTGGTAATCTGGTGAATCGATGGTCTACATCCTGTTACTTCACCTTTGTGGGAGATAATCTTGTTACTTGGAGGAGCAAGAAACAGCAAGTAGTGGCGAGGTCGAGTGCTGAAGCTGAGTTCAGGGGTATTGCTAGAGGAATAACTGAAGTGTTATGGTTAGTAAAGTTGATGACTGAGCTTGGATATCCACCCACAGAAGCTTGTCCATTGATGTGTGACAATCAAGCTGCTATACATATCTCCGAAAATCTCGTTCAACATGAGCGAACGAAGTATGTAGAAATTGATCGACATTTTATTGAGGAAAAGCTAGATGACAAAGTTGTGATACTTCTCTTTGTACGGTCAGAGGATCAGCTGACAGACATTCTCACCAAGGCCGTAAATGGACGTATATTTCATTCATGTTTGTCCAAGTTAGGTGTCGGATATCCACCACTTAACTTGAGGGGAGTGTTAAGGAACACGCGCAGCCATCAAACTTGACTAACTTGTCAAGTAAAAGAATATACAACTCCATGTTGGAAACACAAGAGCCACCAGACTTGACTTAGCTTACCCAAGCGTGCAAAGAAGTTATGAAGGTAGTTGGAATGCATAAAATCATCCGAGAAGTCATGTATATATATAACTGTTGTAAAGAAGAGAAATAAGAAAGAAAAAGGAGTAAGTACTACCGTGGAGTAAAGATTATCCCGAACCACGTAAATTTCTTGTGTCACTCATACATTCAAACACGTTCACACATCCAAACACAACTGTCACGAAAAATCCATAAGAACTTAATCGGCTATCTTATTTTAGTTGAATCTCAACTGTACAAGGAAAAAAGGTACACACTTTTCAACACTTCCTAACACCTGCAAGTTACTGAAACTTTTGTCACAAGTCTAAGCTAGAATTGTAACTTTTGAACCATATAGCTTCTTCTTTTTTTGTTTATTTAGTTTATTGCTGACTCGCTAAACCTTCAGCATTTGTGCGTAAATGGTGGATTTCCCAAACTGTAATGAAGGTAACATTAGTTCACCATGAAACTGACCTCCATAATGTGGAAAGTAGCCACAAAAATACACTGGCAGGAGTATTTTTGAACTAATTCAACTCATAAAATGAGCCGTTGAGGAGTTGGTCGCCTGGCCCGCCTAGGCATCACCTAGCCATTGGGACGTCGTACCCCGCTCTATCCGAATGTGGGCGCATATGCCACCTAGGCGCAAGGAGTGAATTGACCGCCTAACGCTGAAAATGAGAAAATTTTGATCACTTGCACACAAAACTTCTGAAATACTAACAATGGTTCAAGTACCAAAAGAGTTGGGAGTTTCTGTGTTAATCGGGAAATCATTACTGCTGCTTGTAAGGAGTCCTGGGCTCTGTTTGTTTGTTGTATATAATACACGAAATTCATAAAATCGAAGTTTGAAGGCACAACATCCGATTCTGGGAAAACAAAAAAACACCACAGTTGCCCAGTATCATGGCTTGATTGGAATAGCCTGGAGTGGAACTAACTTGCTGAGAGCTAAACCAAACTTCTCCCTGATGTCCACTTGCTCAGGTTTCATCCCTGATTCAAGTTTCCAGTCAAAGTTATGAATCAAAGTTGCCACCATCATGTGCACCATACGATTTGCCAATGGAATACCAGGGCATATCCTTCTCCCACTACCAAATGGGATGAGCTCGAAATCTTGTCCCTTAAAGTCTATATCGGTGCCCACAAAACGTTCCGGCTCATAAGCATTTGGATTCATCCACACGCAGGGATCTCTCCCCATAGCAAACACATTGATGATAATCTGTGTCCCTTTGGGTATAGAATAACCACTGATTTGTATGTCCGCATCCGACATACGGGGAATTAGAATAGGACCAGGAGGATGGTATCTGAGGCCTTCTTTGATCACGGCTTGCAAATAAGGGAGTCTTGAGATGTCCGATTCTTGTGGTTGATTGCCTTCCCCAATCACATCCATGAGCTCTGCCTTGGCCTTGGACAGTATCTTAGGGTGGCGTAGTAATTCCGTCATTACCCATTCTGTCGTGCTCGCAGAAGTGTCTGAACCTGCAACAAATAGGTCCTGCCACCGAGGAAGTCGAATTAGAAACAAACATCCGAATCTGAGGTGGAGTTACGTAACGAATTCTAATCATGACTGTCGAGATTGTGATCCAAACGGTCATAATTAGAATTCCGTGCATATAACTCATTTATTCAGCTCTAAAGGTTAAAGAGGACTGCTGACCATGAGAAAATGCTTGATGTCATTCAACGTCAACTCGTACTCGCTTCCTTGGCTAAGATCAATGAGTGTTTCGAGCAAATCATTCTTCTTTGATGAACTGGTTCTTGATTGCAGTCTTTCCTGGATTTTATCCTCCATCATGGCAAGCAATTTTCCAAAGCAAACTTGTGCCATCCGCTTAATCCCCTGTGGATCAAACGGTTTGAGGATGGGAAAATAGTCTGCAAAATTAGGAAAACCAACAATCTTGGCCACACCCTCTATCGTCTCCTTCAACTCCTGAGTGCCATCAGAATCGAAGCTTGTAAAATCAGCCGAAAAGAGCGTGACAGACATTAGATTCAATGTGGTTATGAAGGCCACTTCACCAATATTCACCACTCGCTCAGTCTCACAACACTTCTTCACATGATCACACATCTTCTGCAGCTTCTCCTGTCGAAGGCCCTGACCTGCTTCGAGACGAAGAGTTGAGAACATATGTTCTTTGCATATTTTGCGTAGATCACGCCATTTTCTGCCGACTGGCATATACCCTATTGAATACTTGTGGTGATCACATGCTTCCCCTGCGGCAGGGATGGTCCGGCTTGAAACGACAACATCATGCTTGTGTAGTAATTCTCTGGCAATCTCCGGCGAGGAGACGACGACTGTGTATGTGCTTCCAAGATGGAGGGACATTAAGGGACCATAAGTTTTGGAAAGTTTGTTGAGTGATTCGTGGGGTGGTCCGGTGAGTTGGAATATGTTTCCGATAACTGGTAAAGGGTAGGGTCCCGGAGGCAATCCCTTGGCATGTTTCCTCGTCCATGAGTTGGATCTCAACAAAATAGATGATACTATAGCACCGAAAAGTAGAACAATAACAAGGGAAAAGAAATCCATCGTTTAGTAGTTGCTTGGATTATCTCTTGATGCCATATTGCTCTGTATGGGTTTTATAAGGGTACTACTGATTCAAGTGTTGCCCAACTTCAGTAGCACTCTTGATAATGAAACAATACCAGTCAATCCAAGTAACTATTTTTTTTTTTGATATCTAGGAAACAATAGCCTGTAAATTATGGTAACACTTGACAAATCATATGAAACAAGCTCATATCAATTTGAAATCATAACCTTTGAATGTAATTATAAACGGTAGACCAGTAGATGTATCAACCCCTTGGGGACAATCCAAGTAACTATTATTATATATTGGGCAGACAAATCCGAGGAAGAAGGCATATAGTCAATGGTGGCAAGCCTGCCTAGCTTGACTGGGTTAAAAAATAAAACATATCTTCCAAAGTTGAAATTTGCGCCTGTTTCCATTATTGAACTTTGATGGATCAAGCAATACAGTACCCTCAATATAATTAGCAAGCCAAACCCCCTTCACTTCATCTAGGATGAGGAAGGAAGAAACAAAAGAAAGGTTTCGCTGCTAAGAGACAACAAGTGCTGGAGTGAATTACATGTATTATCTTCTGTTATGATGATAATGTCAGAAGCAATGAAGTCGATGGGACTGCATCAGAATATGAGACCATTTACGCATAAGCTTTTTAATTGTACAATCAATTTTGATAACGAATGGTAACAAGCATGGATCTTGCACTAATTGTGCACCTATAACGGTTGTGCACATAAGCCATACTCTCCTATCATATACGAGGTACGCGGTTAAAAATGATAATTCCAGAAGCCGTGTTAAGCTCGGTAAATGATACAGAGATAGTATCACATGATAAACAAACACCTTCTTAAATGAAATTCAATGCTGCTCATCTATGTATATTTGATCAATATACTGTCCATCTTTATATCTTCTTCCCAGAATAAGCTTCAACCAACAGAAGCCCAGATCACAGCTTAGAAGCCACAGAACATAAAGTATCAACCAACAATGTCTATGACATGTTCATCTTTTCCGCAGTCTCAAGCGGGAGAAAGAAGCTGGCAAATTCGAAAACTAATGTAACATAATTGAAAAGGCTACGGTTTCTATCTCCTAAAGACGTGCAGCTCATTATCTGTGCCTTGAAGTTGAGCTGCGGATGGTTACGCCGTGCAAGAACTTGGTGAACCCGAGAAAACTTAATTTTCCATCCGATGGTCTAATCCAGTCTTTAAGGAGAGTATATGTGGTTGGTCCCAGATTCAACTCCTGAAATGAATTTTCATACATTGATGAAACTGAAAGTATGTGAAGTTCCATGGGGTAAGATGAGTGGTAACTGACCTGAGCCAACTCCTCGACAGAAATAACACGATTTCCTTCTTGTTCGAACATCAGAAATGCTGCACCTGCGATTTCCTCCCATTTTTCAAGAGCCTCAAGCTGATACGGGCTAGTTGTGGCCGCACAGAACTCTTCGAAATCCATCTTTTTATGGGATAGGGGTTCCATCTTCAGTTCAAGAGTGAAATATCTCTTTAGTTCAAGAGTGAAAAATAACTCTTTAGTTCGAAAGTTTGGTAATAGAAAGAAGCTAATAAATACACCAAGTACGCCCTGGAAATACAGGGCTAAAATGCATGTTGCACGGGGGAATCCCCATTAACTAAGTATATACATCAGTGTGTCAAAGAAGGGCATGGGTTCAAATCATCTCAGCGACATGAGCCTATCATATATGGTTTGTCAAGTATGACTTACCTCCCTACCGTGGTTTGCAGGCTATTGCGGTAGGGTTACCTACCTCGGTAGAGTTCCTTACGTTATAAAAAAAAGTATATACATCTGTGCGCATGCACTAAACATGGTACACGGCATGCATCAAACAATCATCAGGAAGCTAGAAGCTAGTTTCAGTTAGAGTCCTTCATGAACACAAGGGATCATTGATAAAGAGAAAAAGGCATTACCATATTCAGAATATCAGAAACCCTTGATTCTTTCATGGCATCCGTGGCATTTTTCATAAGAACCTGAAATAGACAGAGGATAAATAATTCAGCATTAAGAGGTACAGTGATTTTGTTTAGATGGAAAAGAGGTACGGTACGGTAGAAAATATCACGGAGAAATAAGAATATTTATATCTATCACCCACTGTCCGTAAATTATCAAGGGAGATACGGCCATCTTTTGGTTCCAGAAGGTCAAACTGATACCGGAGATAAAGTAGTTCATCCTCGGTTAAAGCTTTAGAGAGTGCCTGCATATGCAGGAAGGAATACAGAGAAATTTAATCTTCTGAAAAGCATTTTGGCACAATATGTTTATGCAATCATGCTTATTAACTTGATGCAAAGGATGCTGATGCAATCCCAGGATCGAGTCGAGTAGAATCTGTGAGACAGGCTCGTTGGTAGGAGAACCTAAATCCTAAAACAACTTGGGTAGAGTCTCCAATCCTATCTACAACTAAAGATACGAACAACTAGAGATACGCAAACTAAACCAACTTGATCTTTATTTCCCAGATAATAATATTTGAGGTTACAAGCCATATATATAGGCAAAGGATAAAGACTTCTAAGCAATACAAAAGATTTCTAAACAATAAAGACTTCTAAGCAATACAAAAGATTCAGAGATCTTGGGCATTGTTTGGGTCATTCTTTGACCATATCTAGGTTCGTACCAGATGCACATGTTAGATGAAACACGTTACATTAGTGGAAGAGAAACAGGAAAATAGATTAAGAAATATCAGATCAGGTCAGGTCAAGACTGTCTCTGATAGAATTGAAAGCATATGTAGAAGACTTAAGCGCATACTGCAATGCATTCAGCCAAACAGGCAGTGGCGTTTACTGTAAAACTAAAGATGGGCAAATTTCTTATCATGTATCTAACAAGATCATTGCTCTTATAATAGTAAAACCTCAAGGATGACAGAGTCCATTATACCCCTCATACCCTTCCAAAGATCTAGTATGGCTTGTTATAGTAATATCAAGAGAAATGTAATAGAAACTATAATTCTTACTTTTAAAGCTCCACGTTTGAAAGGACTGGCTCGAATATATGACTTAATTAGTCTGTAAATCATCACATCCAAGGGAATGTCACAGTTTAGTTCTCGTAACCATGGATGGGCTGCATATAAGGAGAGATTAATGTTAACAGCATTGTTCTGTGGTTGAATATTCTGACCAGAAAACTGGAAAGTCAGGTACAAAAAAACAACCATAATCAAGAGGACTACCGCCAATGCAAGAATAATCATAATTGACTTACTCAATGCTTGGGCAGCTGTCATTCTTTTTCGATGGTCTCTATTTAGAAGCCTTTTCACAAAGTCTTTGGCTTCGGGCGTTACCGATGGCCATGGTGCATCATAGAAGTTGGGATCTGCTCTTAAGACCGAACGAAAAATTCCTGATTCTGTGCGTGCCCAAAAAGGTCTGCTTCCGCATAATAAGATGTACGTAATTACGCCAATACTCCAAATATCCGCTTCGGTGCTGTATGAGCGATGCAGTACTTCAGGAGCTACATAATATGCACTGCCAACAATGTCATTAAGACGCTGATCTGCAGTTAAAAACCCAATATTTCTGAATTGTCTATGAGGATTGATGAGAACGCAAAAGAATCCAATTAATATCTGCTAAGTAAATGCCATAAACACAAAGCACAAGGTGAGAGTAATGCTGACTTTGAAAAGAGTGAGCGGATTGAGGTCATCAGTTCAGAACTGAAACCAGGCGAAGCAACAAGCAACAGGACAGGAGGAATCTCACCGACGCTCATACATTAAGAAAAAACAGAAAAAGTAAATAATGTTCCACACACTATGCTATTCCGTAGCGATTGTAAGGAAGAAAACTGCTTGCACACGAGGCTACAAATTACAGACTGTCACAATGATGATCTACTCTACAGATTAATCTTTAGATGAGGCAATAAGATTATTTTTTGTGGAACTTGTTGCTAATTATTGGTATGCAGCAAGAGAGTTAATTCTGGAGAAGGCAAAGATGTGTACAGTACAACAAAATTTCACAAGATGAAGAACTTGCACAAGCAGTTAAAATGAACTCGAAACATGTTATCCAACAGTAACAAGGTCCGGACACTTGCCTGGCCGAATAAAATCAGACAGACCGAAATCTATGACCTTCATTGGAGCATCCTCATCTTTGGTGGCGAACAGGAAATTCTGCAAAGGATGAATATGAAACAGATTAGATACTTTTCTGCTTTACATATCTATTGCTCAGTCTTGGACATAATATATGGAGTGTTAGAGTTGAATACCTCCGGCTTCAGATCCCGGTGAACAACGCCTTGTAGATGACAAAAAGCAACAACGCTTAGCATCTGTACTACTATATTCTTGGCATCCTCTTCTGCATATCGTCCGCCTCTGCAACAGAGAAGCAACAATAAGTCATGCATATTTATACACTGATTAACATGAATAACAGAGATTGATATCATGACATACTACCTTGCTAAAATCCTATCCAGTAGCTCGCCTCCTTCACATAATCTGTTGTAAATTCAGTAACAGAAATTAAACAGGAGTAGAAAACACGAATTGTAAGTGGATATCATATGGTTTAAAGACTGCGGCAAAGAAAGTAAACTAAACCCCAGTACAGATCAATGCATCATGGAATAGGATTTTGCATAAAGCTTGTAAACATAATCCTACAAGTCTACGTAAACATCCATCTAGCATGGAAGGCGATACAGTTATTAAGATGTTCATTTCTGACTACAGCATGCAACAGCAAACCTACAAGTCTTCAGAATAAACACAAACCATCATATATGTTCACGAGAGAGAAGTTCTGAACAAGAGTACTTACTCCATTACGACATAGACATTATTTGCATCTTCAAAGGCATCATAAAACTTAATCAAATTTTTATGGCCGGCCAAGGCTTTCAATATCTTCACCTCCCTCCTAACATCTTCGATAGCTATAGCTGTTGTCATCTGCCAAAAAAGAAATTCATAAACAACATACTACATTGCAACTACTTCAGGCAGAAACTAGATAAGAGAGCACAAGCTTATGACCCCGTATTCATAGAAATAGTCGGCAGTAACTGAATCGCCTAGCTATCAAACAGAGCAAACTGCATCACTGGCCATGTATAATTATACGCTAACTGTTAAATCCAATATCCACAAACTATTTTGTTTTTCGCAGTACCATTTTTTACAGTTTATCCTGAATCCAATATCCATAAGATTTGTCAAAAGGAAACAGGTTATCAAAAGTTGTTCATTACTCGCCTTAGCTTTCGAGATGATCTTAACAGCCACTTGCTGATTCTTGAGTTCTCCTTTTTTACCTTTAGCCCAACAAGTATGCCCAAAATGCCCTCTCCCCACCTCCTTCCCCAGCTCATACTTCGCACCGAAATTCTTCGAGTATCCGAAGCTTTTATCAAGCTGTTGCTCACTGCCTTCCCCACGGCCGCCAGCAGTCGCTTCCTCCGGTATAGGCTTCGTAGTTTGAGCAGCCGATTGCCGTTTCAAAAGAGCCGACATGATGGGCTTCGCCGGAGACGGTGGAGGTAAAGGCCATCTGAATTTCCTACCCGGAGTCCTCGCCGGCGATGGAGACGGCGCAATACCGGATGGGTAAGGGCTCTGAAATGGGCTTCCGGTGAACGAGTGAGCAGGCGTGCGAGCACCCCCATTGACCGCGGCGGATGGCGTATGCGATCCCGATGTGGGACCCTGACGGCGATAGGTTTCGGCGGCGGAGGTGGAGTTGAAGTCATCCTTATCTACGGAAACCGAAACGCCCTTGCTGCAACAATGTCCCATTTTTTACGGGCAAAAAAATCCAATATCCGGTACCCGATCAACAAAAACTCAAATAAAGTCTACTCATCCAACAGTCAACTGAAGGATCAGATCTAGGACACAGGAGAATGGCATACGAAAGCCACATAGGATTGACGGGCAACCCAAGTTTACTCGTTCCTTTCAGAAAAAACCC
The DNA here is from genome assembly GCA_025802335.1 of Pinguicula primuliflora. Lineage (NCBI taxonomy): Eukaryota > Viridiplantae > Streptophyta > Magnoliopsida > Lamiales > Lentibulariaceae > Pinguicula > Pinguicula primuliflora. The sequence continues at coordinate 10,408 of JAOYMZ010036377.1, read as the reverse complement.
TAAACCCTAATTCTCCATATTCTGGTCTTCCCGTCAACGGAAATGAAGATTCAGCTCATCCGACGGTCAACGGGGAACCGGAACTCCGGCGAGTGTACCCGAAATGTACAACTAGATTTTGTTCCGGAAAAAAAATTGAAAAAAATCTAGCTATTCACCCTCACACACACTGACACACTGCACCCCCCAGCCCTCGCGTATAAATACGTAGAAGGATAGATTACACCCAAATGTTTTGAATAATCAAGGCTTTCTCCTCACAGGAGTATACGGAGATCGAGATTCTCGACCAAGAAAATAATAAAGTTTCAATTTTTTAATATATTTTTCCCTTCCCAAAAAAAAAAAGATGCTATGTCAGATATTAGTAAATTTACAGGTCATCTTCTTTCTGTTCAACTGGAACTGAAGATGCCAAAACATAGATTCTATACAAAAAAAATTCATGTCAGGTTCATAATTTTATTTATGATTTTCCAAATGATGTAAATCCCATGATGCAATTAGAATTCTAAACCTCACATTCATTAATCTGAATATAGGTGTTGACATATTGTAAAAAGAAAATAAGGAAATCCACTATTCTCATCTTAATTTATCTTACTTATACAAAATTGATGCATTGAAAATCAAAATTCTCAAGTTCTTATGAAGTTTTGGCCATTTAATTGCGACTAATTTTATTTTATTTTGTAAAGTAATCTATTTAGTGTTTTACAAAACATTGATACAAAATAGTCGGAATTTCAATAAGTTTTTATTATTGGTGCATCAATTTTTCATAAGATAGGCTATGCTTTGCTGAAAAAGATCTAATGACTAATGGGGGAAATCTGTTCCGGATGAAAAATTTGATAAAAAAAATGACGTGACAGAACATGATTAGATTACAAAAAAGTGTGAGTCACCCCATGTCCCAAATATATGTTGCAACATGTGTTTCTTATACTTTTATGGCCTCTTTCGTCCGGTAAAGACCATCTCTCCTAATTGTGATAGCGGGATGTTCACAATTGATTTTATGTTAACTTTGCTTTAATTATTCCATTAAGGATCAATTTGAGCATCACAAATTTCAACTAGTTTTTGAGGAAAGTGGAAGAGTATATTGTGGGCTTCTCACTTTGTATAAGATAATATGACTCCGGAATCCCACCGCAATATGAAATTTTGATTTTTAATGCATCAATTTTTTATTGACGGTGTCAATTTCAGCAACATTATCAGAGTGTGATCAGAATTTAAAGTGTGTCAAATTATTATATCAACAAAGTAAAAGTCTATATAGCTACATATATTTACGCATGTTTATACACATCATTTTAATTTCAACTATTGCCAACGTCTATGGCCGGAATTGGCTATACCAATAGAAATTCTATACATTTGAGACCAAAAGCTCATGGTATGACGTGATTACAGTATCATTGTCACCGTTAATTTCGTTACATCTTTTTTTCCTTGAGGTAAGTATTCCTTAATTAAAGTTTAAAAATTTATGGCGATAAAGTCACTAGAAGCACATCAAAGCATGAGATTTTTGACCTCCCGAATATAAGCTTTCTGTAAGTGTACCCAATTTAGGTTGTAAACGATGATGTGCACTGAATTGAAACTATGTGGATAAACATGTGTAAAATTATATAGTCATATGACTGCCTCCGTCAACAACAACAAATAATGTACAAATAACAGTGTATGTCGTCATTAATTGCATTATATACTCCAATTGGCATCCATAGAATTATAACCTCTTGCCCTAATTTGAAAGTTTTGATTGGAGTGAGGGGTGAAAATTTAATAAATGAGTTAATTATTGTGAGGAAAACATTGTATTATGGTTGTAGTGACTAATTAGCATTTTTCCTCCTTAAAAATTAATAATTTTACCACAAATCACATTTTGTACACCATTATCCCTAGAAAATATAATTTTAAATTATTATCATCATCTATTGTCACCGTCAATGAAAACTTGGGCGTAGCAGACCAAACGTCTTATGCTCAGGTGGGAATCCATCTACTTCGATCCCCGAGAATTTTTAAATTTTTTTAGAGTTAACTGTTAAATAGTTTTTTATTAAAATTTTAAAAATTCTTAGCCATAAAGTCGTCGGAAGAACTCCACTGAAGTATTGAAAATTTTGGTCTTCTATGTATAAGGTTTATATCGGTGGTATGGCCAATGACAATAGTCTGAAATTATTGTGTCTGAGATGTGATCAAAACTCTTAATAAAAAAAATTAACAAGTTCAAATACTCCTAATAATTGACACCGCCTTCCATGAGTAGAGATATAAAACACTTTCAATATCACACTTCAAACATAATTCTGTCATATTGCAGAAGACCATTGGATGACAGTTATATGTTATTTTTAACACTTAGTCGGGCTTGGTGATATATCCAATAATATGACAAATACATGATAATAATGTGTTTGGAGTGACTAATTTAAAGTGTGCTGACACGCATTCCTTAGGCAACTTTCCTCAGAGACAAATGAAAGAAAAATTCATTGACATATTAACAAGCACCATTTCAACTACCCACTTATCCAACATTTATTCAAGACATTTAATGGCGACCAAACTCAAGTAGATGGATGTTCCATTCTGCATGAGATCAACAAACACCACATCAAGCTTGCTCTTACCCTCAGTTACATGAACTAGAATAATATTGATCAGTAACATGCATTTAAAAGTTATATTTCAAACCAATTCTGACTCCATCATGATCATACAGGGTTCCTGGTAAAATATCAACACTTAAATCATGTATTATCATGTTAAATCATGTAAAAGATCTCGTGGACAAGTACTAATACCAAAGCATGCCCTTTAAAAGAAGGTGAAAATAGACGCGTGTCATTAGTAGCTGACGTGAGAACCTAAACGCAGGAGTTGATGATGAATTAATGTGCCACTCCAACTTCATCTTCATTCTTTACAACTCATAACCATGTTGAATTATTGTTGTGAGCATTCAAAGAAAACATTAAAATCTTTACCTGCAACCCATTGCATGATTAGGTTTACTCTTTAAGAATTTATGCACTCTTGGCCTTTTACCCTTTACTTTATGGATGGATGGGAAAATAGATGTGTTTGCCCAAGTTAGGTGGGGTTCTTAGAAAAGAAGTTAAAGAAGGGCTCGATAAAAGGATGGTAGTTGTACTGCAAATTGTCTCCTCTCTAAAGTTTGATGGTATTAAATTAGTTCCTCATTTGTCAATGAGGGGTTGGCCTAATTGTCCTAAGAATGACAATTGTACTCAAAATTCATAGGTTCAAATCTCCTAACGACATGAGCCTGTCACATATGGCTTACCTCCCTACCGTGGTTTGCAGGCTATTACAGTATGACATTGGTTTACCTACCTCGGTAGGGTTCTCTATGTTATTAAAAAAATTAGTTCCTCACTTCCTTGACAACGCACAGTTGTTTATCGCTTTGCTTCAAGAATCATTTGTAGTAAAGTCTCAGCTGTTCTAAAAGGCCGTCGTCCTCCGTTCTGTCTAAATACTCACTTAGGATGCTTATATGGATGGCTAGGCGCTGGGCGGTCACCAGGCCCGCCCATCACTTTTTCGAACTCTGATTAAACTTACACAAAACTGGACAACTTTTAGGGAAAAATTTCGTATGAGATTAACTAGAGAAACTCATCTCGCGAATAAGCTCCTACTTGTGCACATTGCCCACGCGCATGCACAGCTTTAGCTTTATTCACCATAAATCAATGGGAGGGTTAGTCTTAAGCCTACATAACCCTTCCAATTAATGGCAAGTATAGGAGTAGCCAACCCATGTGTCGATGACATTTGTAGCTTAAAATGAAAAGAATTTGCTCCTGTGAACTGAATATTGGAACAAGTATCACTAGACTGTGATCCTTAATTTCATTTAATTCTGTAATTGGAGCCTGGACAGGAGCAAAGGATACAAAATGATAGTGTCAAAATTCCAATAATCTGATCGTTTGGAAGCACCTGAAAACTACCTATATCCACAAATGTCGAACGTTAGACCCTGCTTCTGAAGGACTGAAACAGATCTACTTTGTTTAAAGTACTCACTAACAATGTCAACACGTAAGGGAAACATACCAGCAACGGAAAGGTAAGTAAGTGCACAAAGTAGTTCGAAAGCTCTATGGTATCAGAAAGTGGAAAGACATTAATCGAGAGGGTTTAGGCTATGAAGTACCGAGGATGTCGGCTAAAGGTCATTCTCAGCCTTCCACAGGTCTGGAGGCTGAGTGTCCGTGGCCATTGCCAGAACCAGCTTCCAATGCACCCGGTTGGCTTCCTCTCATGTCCATTAGAGCCACTGAATTGCCAAGTCCCGGCTGCATTGAAGGATGTAAACCGTTACTGCCGGAACCTCCAACGTTGAAGTGGCCTTGATGTTGCTGCTGTTGTTGAAACTGGAGAAGTTGATTCTGTTGATCATGAGACCGGAGAGCATTGAGCTGGAAAGGTAACTTGGGAACAGGGGCACCAGGTTGTTGTTGCATGGTTGAAGACGGGGAATGCGACGTATGGGAATTTCCTTGGGGACTTGCAGCAGGCTGCATGTAGTTATTCGTTGTTAGATAGGGTTAATGCATTGTAGATGTATTAAGGATGCACTGGCATACCTGTGAAGGCATTGGAGATGCTTGGGGCTGCGCATCAGCAATTGCTGCTAAATACATCAAATTCTTCTGAAGGATAGCTTGAAACCTGATAAAGATGCCGAAAAGGTCAGCATCGGAACGCACCTTCAATCCAATCAAACAAAACACTTGGACAGAATACTAAAATAATAGAAAAATTAGCAAAATGAATATGTAGCTCGTGTGAAGCAGCTTCCACCACAACTATTCTACCTAAAAAAAACAGAAGCACACAACTAAAGGTAACACCAAAGACACCTAACAGTCATTTATATCTATTCCAAGAAAAAAAGATGTCCTAGAGGTTCCAAATTCCAGTCAATGTCGGTGCATCCACCAGTGTATTGATCAACGAGACATTCACCGATCACCTTTAATCTCATGTCTCAATATGTACAATGCAAACCTCTACAGTTAAAAAAATAGTATCTTATAGGATAAGAGAGGAAGAAAGAGCAAGATACTGCAATTTAATGCGCTTCTATCGAAAAAAAAGAGAAGTAACGTTTTTGTACATGAAATTCTCGTTCAAAGTAAATGAACTGTGACTTACTGTGCACATTCCGCCACTTTACCCATTTTCTGACCTTCAAGTATGGCAAGGATCAAGTTTTTATTTTCATCCAAACACTGCATGGTATGATCGGTATTAAAATCTGAGAAACTAATGTTAGTCATTCATATATTACACAAACCTTCCAGTTCATTGTTTTTTTTCCACAAACCGCAGACATATAGAAGAAATTGTATCACAATCCTTGCCAATGGCAATCCTGAATTCAAGTATGTTATGTTTCGCCTCATGGAGACTGAAGATTATAACAGTTTCCAGTCATGGTGTTTGCAGGTCAGATCATCAAATCCACGAGAAAATAACCAGGTAAAACACAACAATAGAATTCTAAAAGAGATGAAAGCAGTGCAGGAGCAAAGAGATCAAAATTTAGATAAGGCCGCACTGTCATGCAAACAATCACACACAGAATTTAAACATGAGTTCCAAGCACTACCAAAGATGATCTCATGCATCCCATTTCCGTTACAAGAGAAGCATTAACTTTACGATCTCTACCCAATTCCGTTCTTTCTATTCTTAATCACAAATAGGAAACAATCCCGTAGTCTTAGATGCGCAAGGACTTGTACATCTATCAATTGATCCGCCCGTTTTTTCCTCGCACGCCAATTTTCCAATTCGTAAAAGCATGCAAGCCGACTACTACTGTCGTACCTTTTGAATCTGTTCAGTGGACACATGGCTGAGAGTCGCCTGAGTAGCTGAATTCATGGTCTCCGGCGCTGCCTGCTGCATTATCCTTTCCTGATGTGACTATATCTGCTATCCTGCAGATGATGTAATCAAACCGTCCGTTGTTTAAACCCTAAATCCCCAATTGGACAAGAAATCCAAGGGTTTAATTGGCAGGCTCTGGAAGGTGTCGATGGCGTCTTATTGGGGGGTTATGCCACGGTAACTGGTAAGTAGAAGACAAATTTGATGGCACAGTAAAACTGTAAAACGTTTATTCTTGAAAGTTCCACCTATAGAGGAATTTAGTAAATTATGCTTGTTTGGCTTATGATTTTGCAGAATGAATTTTGAATGGAAAAAGTTAAAAAAAGAGTTTGTAGAGAAGTTTGTATGTGTTTGCAAAAAAAACTTTGTAATTGAAAAGTTAAAATTGTAGTGTTTGCAAATATTTTGTTGAAAGCAATTTCTGAATAATTATATCATATTTTTGGGTTATGTATTTATGGACAAAGGTAATTATGTCATATTTGAAGTTTGAGTTAATTTCAAAATTGCCATCGCAAAAAGCCATTCAAAAGTCACCCCAACCTAACTTTTGACTTTTGTTTTTTTTTTAACTTTTTTGTAGACAAACAGAAGTAAAAGCTCAGTAATCAAACACCCAAAAAACTGCTTTTAGTGTGGAAAAGTTAAAAGCTCATGCAGAAAAGCTCCTGCAAACACCCACTAAAAGTCTAAATCCCATCCATGTATGCTATTTTTTTATTTCTTTAGCAAAGCACATATTTATTCTTTTTACTGATACATGGGATAGTCATTGTTAGGCGCGATTCATATGCACAGTTTTTGCATGCTCAACTCCGTATTCAACTAACACTTTTCATCACTCGTTGTCCAAGTTGGTTGTACCATTGGAAAGACAATGCATAGGAGATCAAAAGTTCCATGTTTAAACTCTATTAAAAACTACTTAACTCAAGTGAAAAATTTGAAATTAAATTAAATGGTGATAAAATCGTCGGAACATCACCGAAACATAGGGGTTTTGATCTCCAACACATGGTCTTTCTAATGGTACAACCAATTTCGGCGACGGTCGGTGGAAGGTATGAGTTGAGTACGGAGTTTAGCATATAACAGGATCCCGCTCAGGTAACCTTTGCATAGGGGTTGTCTGGTAAAAGAAGCAGAGGTAGCCCAGATGAGAAGATGGTGTTTCACGAAAGGCGTTTTGATATTCTTGGAGAAAAACTTGTTGATAAAATTAAGATTGCTGATGAGAATTCGGTTTCACATCCAAAATGGGGTGGAATTTTTGGTACCCACGAGCTTACTCTAAGCTATCTTTGTGAAAAAAGAAGAAGCTATCTTTGTGAAAAAAAAGAAGCTATCTTTGTGAAAATTCCAAACTGGGGTATCATAAGAATAATGTCTATGGTGAAAACTTGTTGAATTCTTAGATAAATTGCTTTCTCAATTTTTGCAGTTTTTTCATTTATTTTTAAAACCTGTGGGTCGGAAGCTACCGCTGGCTATAACCCGTTTCCCAACCCACAAGCTAATTTTTTTTTAAGTGAACTAATCTTGATCATCGGATCGAAATCCAATGGCTAAGATTAGTTTTCGGCAAATAAGGCATGGCACCCGGAAAACAGCATTCGGAATAAGAAAAATTTTCTAGTAACTAAATCCGATCCATGTATACATATTTATTCTATTTACGGATACATGGTAAAGATATTATGGTCGTCATTGTTATAAAACACATTCCCTCTCTGGCTCGGGTAATGTGTATGCAAGTGCGTGTGTGTGATCAACTTAAATAGGAAGATGTTGACTACTCTCATTAAAACATTCAGCGTAAGGTGATAGATTGTAGTATCACATTTATATTTAAGGAAATTCCTTATATTAGGAAGACCACTATTAGTTCCAAGATATATGATTGCACATTTATTCGATATGTAGGAAATAGTGCTTCCTATAGATTCATGTCGCTGAGTGATCACACTATATCAGAATCCAGGGATACTGAGCTTTTTGAGAATATCTTTCCATATGGGTTAAATGCATGAGCCTGCTGTGGAAAGTATCTATGAGGAGACTAGCTCGTTGGCAGTGGCCTTGAGTCCTGCACAACATGTTGACGAGATTAGAAGAACTAAGAGTAAAATTGATCAAGAGATTGGATCAATTTGACGTAGAACCTCCAGAACTCCATATGACTCGTCGATTCGTCTGAGGAAGGAAATGGGTATTGTATCCCAAGAAGATTGTGCGAGAGTCATTGAGAGTGTTAAGTTTTTCATGAACAACACTCGTATTGATATTGTTTATATCGTGAGCCGGTTGAGTCGATACACTCATAGTACTAGTGATGAGTATTGGACTGCCCTTCGTTGTCTCCTCAAGTATCTGAGAGGCACCGTGGATTGGTGCTTACATTTTGGTCGATTTTCTGAGGTGCTGGAAGGATATTGTGACGCAAACTTAGGTTAATGATAATGATGAGGTGAGCTCTACTACTGGATACGTCTTCACTCTTGGTGGATGCGTTGTATCATGAAAGTCTGCAAATTAGACTTGTATCACTCGTTCTAGCATGGAATCAGAACGTATTGCACTTGAGTTAGATAGACAAAAGACAGAGTGGTTGAGGACTCTACAATATACCGATGTGGGAGAAAAAGAAATCTCTCGTGTCTAATCATTGTGATTCATAGGCAGTCATTGACGTTGCTAAAAAAAGTGTCTACAATGGGAAGAAAAGACACATTCAAATTCGGCATGGAGTGATTAAGCAACTTCAAAAGAATAGACTGATTGCTCTGGATTTTGTGAGATCCTTAAAAAGGGGCTGTAAAGAGTAGTAGTTCTTGAATCGGCTAAAGGAATAAGATTAAATCTTACAGGCTAGAAACTTTTATTTATGTTAGAATATATTGTTTCTTTGAGTTTTTTTTCTAGTTCTTGTTAGTATTGATTTATGCATTATTAGTGATTTTATTTTGTTTTATGCGTGGATATTACATTGCAATGTGTTGAGTTTTAAATTTATTGCATTTATTTTTACTGATTGTTTGATAGATTCATAGCTCATGCATCAGTGCTACGAGTGAACAGAACTTGATGGATCTATAGATGAGGATGAACAGTTATTGCAGTGATATGTTCGTTATGTGAGTCCTGTTGGAAAATGAGGGTAGAGAATTGTAATTCTCTTCATTTGTGGGGGCAAAGGACCATTGAGGTTTCCCATGCGTGGAAAGTCTGACCGTCTTGCTAAGTGGATTGAGAGTTGGTAGAGAATGGGTATAGTTGGCCGTCCTGTGCATGGGATAAAGGAAAATGTGTTATATCTGCATTCTCCGCAATTGAGGGTTCGAAGATGGACCCAGACAGGCATTGATTCAAACCTAGTCGATGGATGTGAGAGAATAGAGAAACGCGCAGTTGTCTCTTCCAATGCATGGGGTAGAGAGACATGTGCTACATTGTCATTTCTCCTCATTAGAGAGGCAAAGATTCGAATACCTATGGAAAGTTTCTATTTTACAGAGAAAGTGGAGTGAGTAGAAAATACAGTGGCGGACTCTCCCCATGCGTGAGGGTAGAGAGTCATGTGTCACATTAGGATTTGCCACTAAAGGGGCTGAGGAAAGAAACACACGACTCTCCCTATGCATGGGAGTAGAGAGTCATAGGATACCTTTCGATTCTGCTGAATATTGGGGAGTAAGGGATCATATTAGTTGACTCTCCCATATGTGAGGTAGAGAGTCATGTGCTACTTGATGATCTTACTCATCTATGGGGGGCAGAGAACCATGTGAGTGTGGCGAAGGATGAGCTTTAGGCTTTTAATGACTCTCTCTCATATGTGGCGGCGTGTGAGTCACCTTAGTGGATCTGAAGGTTGACCACCTTATATGAAATATATTAATCTGTATAGGGGATTCATGAAATGAAATGAAGGTATGCGCATGAGCCAAGAAAATAAATGCGCAAATGATAATATCGCGGAGTTTGTATACCTAAAAGGACAGTATACGTGATGTGAGAATATCCATATGTGACTCGAGCCCAAATGAGTTCAAGACATAGTTTACTCTTTAGTTCAAGAAATAGTTCGCTGGTCAGTGTCATATTCTCACCTTACAACTTGTCAATTCAAATCAAACGATATTGACACTTAAGTATAGGTTCTTCCTTTGCTGAAGAGATACTTTTCAAAGTCATTTGTGAGGATTGTTGGATGAATGCCTTTGAAATCAGGCAAAGAAAGGGAAATGTCCATTGCACCATACATGAAGTGTAAAGGTAAAAAAGATAACTTGCTAAAATGTTGCGGGTGGGAAATGATACTACGGACGGCACAAAAACGTCAAGAAATGTGGGTTTGATGGTGGGAGATTACTCCGGTGGACACATTGCAAGCCATTCCCCATCTCGGAATCTTACGGTAGGCATTTTGAATGAAATTTGTATATTG